>JABXWE010057666.1:0-12614 GCA_014611495.1 Limonius californicus | reverse complement strand
TACATAATAAGCGTAATTGATGCGTTTCTTTTTAAGTATACATAGACAATGTATACTAAACAGACAAATTCCCTGTATATAGTAACCGAACGGTGTAAAATAATTTTCTTTTGCAAATGCTTCCAACAATAAGTACTGGTGACTATACAATTTTTTTAAACTTTTTATTTGTAATATTCAGCGAGGAGGAAAATACTACAGGGAGCTATACGGTAAGAGACGATAGGGAGAGGGGAGGCGGAGAAGGAATAAAGAGAGGAGGGTGAAGGAGTAACGGGAGAAGGAAGGAGTGATAAGGATTGAATATAGGAGGGAGAATGAGTGCATAGAGAGAGGCGAAGGAAGGAATAGAGGAAAGAGAAGGAGATGGAGAGGAAGGAGTGTGCAGAGAGGAGGGAGAAGTGCACAGAGGTAGTAGTATAGAGAGGAGGGAGAAGTGAAGAGCGAAAGGAAAAGACATGATGAGAGAGGCAAAGGCGTGAGCAAGAGAAAGAGAGTTGAGGGGGGAAAACAGGGAGCTAGAGAGAAAAAGAGAAAAAAAGAGAGACAACAAGAGAGAGAAAGACACAGAGAAAAGAGAGAGAGAAAAAAGAGAGCCACAGAGAAAGAAAGAGAGAGAAAAAGAGAGAGGGAAAAGTGAAGAGGGAATAGAACTATGGGAAAGAGATGGGGCGGTACAGATTGAAATGAGAAAAAGAAGAGGAGAAAGAGGGGAAGGAAGATATTCAAACGATTGTCACTTCTTAAACATAAATAAAAATGAACTAGTTTTTGACATAGGAAATACGTTATTGTTAGCTTATCATAGCCAATAATCTAACGTTTCTTAATTTCTAATTGCAGATTTGTACATATAATATAAATGCCACAAGAATTGATAGCATAGTCGCAGCATAAATGTAGTGGTATTTTTAAAAGTATTTTGCACGATTCCTATAGTTTCATACAAGTATTAACTTAATTTCTACAAAGTGACAGCTTTTAAGCAACTTTCAATGCCCTGCACAAATATAACGGGTGCAAATGCAGCGATCTTACTAAGATTGTAAACATGTAGTTGCTTATAGAACAGGCTATACTCTAGAGAGAAAATGGCACAAGAAGAATCGACATAATTTTACACTACAAGAGTAGTAATCAAGTTCAATACGCCACCTTAATTTCCGCTAGACTTTGCTAAATTTTCATTTTAGTAAGAAAAATGTCCTCATAAAAGAATATGAATTAGCTAAATAGCCTTAGAAAGTATTAGCACAATTCATAATAGTATTACTACTATTACTATAACTATTTTTATCCAGAATATATTTAGTATGTAATATGTAGACGCCAGTGCGGTCTATTGGTGAAATCGACGCGGAAGGTCGCGAGTTCAAATCTCCGACTCGAAGCCTGACGGGTGGCCTACCCAGTCGCTGTAAATAATTGGGTACCTGCGTTCGAACGAACAAGAGGTAAAAATGCGGTTTCCTAATGCGTGATGCCCACCACATCACGTGCCTTGAATTTGGCACGCGACAACCGGCTGTGACAGCAAGGATACGGGACCTCCGACATCCCGCCTTGCAGGCTAAACTCCTTCATGAGGTGTAGAGCCTCACCATTATTTTATTTATATTTTTAATACGTAAACATATTACATATTTTAATTTAATACAAGAATCAACAACTTGTCGCCGAGTAAATCTGGATAATATTAATCAATACAAGGTTATTTAATGTTTAAAGGAGCTTTATGCAACGTAGCAAACTTTTACATGTTTCTATTTCCAAAAAACAAGCCTCATTTAACTTCAATTGGCTACAACAAATGTAAAAACAAATAAGACATACCAAATTATTTTTGCTAAATTTAAATTGATGAAATAATTCTACTTCATATCGGAAAAATACGGGGTTCAGTAATTTTAAAAATGATTTCTGTCCATACAGGGCGACTTTAAAATAAATATAATAAATCTAATGAGTCGGTTTACAGCTGTGTTCTATTTCTCGCAGCATAGAATGTAAAACAGTTTGAAAATGCGGCTGCTATACGAACTCGTTACATACAAAAATTATAAAAGGGCTAGCAGTCATTTGGCATAGGATATTTAAAGTAACGCTGTATTTAAAAAGTGTAGTATAATAGAAATAATGCCAAGGTATGGTCTAATCTAAACCCTGCTATAGTTAAAGATACCAAAATATATACTTTTTAAAAAGACCCCATGACCTTGAATTAAATAAAACATAATTTAAGGTTAAATACGTATATAGTGTGTTTTTAATATTTCGTGTAGCATTCGTAAATGTATTTAGCTAGACTGACTGGTATGGAATATAAACTAAATGTATAAATCGAAGGGTGTTCTGCATGATTAAATGTATTTCGAAACATTTATGTAAGCCAAATTACAATTTCTGGATTCAATTATGTTAATGCAATAAAACAATCTAACAACAACAGTTTGAAGCTACGCAAGAAGTTTTCGGTATTCTTGAATTGCAGTAGAGTAGACATTTAGGTCAAAATAATAATTTAACAACCGGTCTAATATATAAAGTAAGCATGGAAATTGTAAAATATTAAATAATTGTAATAATCGCCGTGACTCAAGATAAATTAATAAGCCAAAATGAGCGGAGGTTGACATTTTTTGTTAATTCCCATCGTTATAAATGAAATACGCAACTGGCAGGAAAAGCATATGTAAATTACAATAATGCATTGCTCGCGAAGCTGCACCACACCACTTCACAGAAAATATCTGCTTGCATAATTCATTCTCCGTTACTGCGAGCTTTTTCTTGCACGTCGCTCCGTCTTAGCCTTGTTTTCTTAAGAGATATCTCTCATAAAGACATTTCGTTTACTAATAGAACAATTGCGTATTTACAAAAATATCTTTTCTGTTTCGAATCATATCATGTAGATAAGCCCACACTTAACATTATTTTG
Organism: Limonius californicus; assembly: GCA_014611495.1. NCBI lineage: Eukaryota > Metazoa > Arthropoda > Insecta > Coleoptera > Elateridae > Limonius > Limonius californicus. The sequence continues at coordinate 9,673 of JABXWE010057666.1, read as the reverse complement.
TCATGTTTTATCAGTTGAAAGGACTAAGATGGTATTATATACCTACTTATTTTAAACGTAGCTACAATTAAATTAATGTTATCTTACTATAAATAAAGCCCTGTGTATAAAGAGATTGCTTTTATTGAATTTGGAATAAGTAATGCTTTAACGGTATTACTGAAAAAAACTTGCCATGTTATTTATGATTTTTTGCGCAATTACAACTAAGGGTACAATTACAGGAGACCTGTTTGCTAATTACATTTTTTGTCTTATACATAATCAAATAAAAAATAAATATGTAATACAAAATAGGGATTTTATAAGGTTTTAAAGCACCGAAATTAATTAGAACTGTATGTTCGCCATATGCTATACAACAGAATTACAAAATTGTGGTGTATAAAAACCCTAGGTACAATATAATTCTGAAAATCATGTTTAATTTTTTTTTAAGAATCGTGGCAACTCCAAGATTCCCATCTCACCCAGCTTATCCCAGCTCGGCAATTTCGTGCTAATCACGGGTCTAACACACTACACCCTTGAAAAACATATACCCCAGACACCACAAACACCCTGGGAAAGTGCAGTGCTCAGGATTCGAACCTATGCGACCTTGGTAGAATAACTCCGCAGCCAAGCGCTGCGGCCACTACTCTACCGCGGTCTCCGTTTCAAATTTGCCATTGGTCAAATGGCCAAATTAGCTAATTTTAAAAATATAACTTTAAGCGCATTTTATTGCTCAGCGAAATAAATATACAGTAAAGTATTTTGAACATTATTTCAACACTACAATGGCAATGTTTACAAACTCATTAAGGCTTTCCACATTTCTAGGTCAACTATTTCAAGTACTTTATAATGTTGGTGTTAGAAAACTGACTTCCTCACTATTAATTTGTCCAACTTTAACTTTCATATTATCTTCAGACTTCATATTTCAAGGACTTTTCAGTGTTGTAGTTAAATATTCATACTATTAGTGGCTAATTTTTCAAATTTCTGACAACCGCTAGGCCCACGTTTTCAAAAACTAGAAGATTCCGCAAAACAAAGTTCATTAGCAATAGCACTCTAGAACTAGCTACTATGTCCTAATAATAATTTTTCAATCACACAATACTTCCAGATTATCATCAGACCTATTATTTTAGTATTAGTTCTAATAAAATACCACCAACTTGAGACCGCGTAGCCTGGTGGGTACAGACGCAGGTTGCGACGTGAGATGTCCTGAGTTCGATTCCTGAGAACCGCTGTAATATCTACGTGTTTTATGCAAAAGAAATTTCGGTTTCTAGGTTAACTTAGCCTTAAAATGAGTACCTGGAGGTAACACCTCGGAGTAATAATAAGCGGCTGAAGCGTAATGCCGACCGGCCCTAGCAAAAAGTAGCAGCTGTATGTGGTACTCTCCCAAAGACGTCGTGAGGTTATAAAGGGAGACTATTGTTATAGTAGTTTTTGAAACTAAGACTTTCCCATGATCTACAGAACCGCTATTTCAAGGCCGTTACAAACTATTAGCAGATCCTCCTATTTATATGTCGGTAGGGTCTCCAGACCTACTACTTAGAAGATTTTATAAGGCTGGGACTAAACAAACAATTTCTTTGCTATTGGAAATAGTTTTATAAACTTAAATTTCCAGTTGAGCTTCAGAACCACTATTGCAAGGTGGTTACAATATATTCTTAATATTTCTCATACTTTTAAACTATTGAATAATCTTCAGAGCCTCTATTTCAAGGACACTGAAATGTTGGTGTGAGCTTCCGTCCTAATTGTAATTTAGAAAACGTACACTTTCAGAAACACTATTTCAACCGCTTTACATTGTCCAGTTCGTATTTTTCACACTTCTTTACTAACTGTAATTATTGAACTTAATCCATTTAGACGTTGTTCGGACTTTCTATTTAAAATATACAAAATATACCAATCACGATTATTGAAACATAATCTTTCAAATATCACCAGATCCATTACTTCAAGGACCTTTCATTACTTGCTAACTAGAAAATCAATTTCAATACTGTTAGCAATTTTTCTAGATCAAACGTTGAGATAATCTTCTGACATACAGTTTTTTGCAAGCTTTTCAATGTTGTTGCCAACTTTGTTAATATTAAACTTTAAGATGATGTACTGGAACCAACCTATCGCAAGGCCCTTACAAGGTTCTGTTGGAAATTTCTCGGACTTAAGCTACTGGATGATCTTCAGGCCTAGTATTTCAAAGATTTACGTGTTGCTACTAAAAACAAAGTCCTTACTAACAGAAATTTTTTAAAGTTAAACCTTTAGGCGAACTTCAGACCTAGGGCTTCAAGATCTACAAGAGCATGATTGTTGAGACATAACCTTTAATACAATTTCCAGATACAATATTTCATGGACCTTATATTATTTGCTAAATAATCCAATGGCAATTTTTCAAGCTCAAACATTCGTTTTTCACAGATTTTCAATGCTGGTGCCAATTTTCTTACTCATAGTAGTTTCTCAACTATTTAAACTTTTTGATCTACAGAACCACACCGCTTCGAGGCCTTTACAAGGTATGTTAGCTATTTTTCAAACTTAAATCTTCAGGTCTACTATTTCAATGACTTTATAGTGATGGAACTAAAAAAACAACGTCCTTACTAACAGTAATTTTTCATACTTAAGCCTTTTCGGCGATCTGCAGATCTACTCTTTGAAGGTCTACTAAATGTACCTACCAATCATATTGTTGGAACTTAATCTTTCAGACAAAATCCAGATCCACTACTTCAAGGACCTTCCATTATTTGCTAAATATCCCACCCATTTCAAAACTATTGGAAATTTTTGAAGCTCAAACGTTCAAATACAACTTCAGACTTTTGGAACCACTATTTCAAGACCTTTACCAGATACTGTTGGTAATTTTTCAAAGTTAAACTTTGGGTGATCTTCAAGGCTACTGTTTCAAGGACGTTACAATAATGGTACTAATTGCCTTGTGAATTTTTCATATATAAACAATAGCTAGTTGTACTCTTTAGTTTGCCAAATGTTTAATTAGTAATTTTTAAACTTTCATATGATACTCAAGAACACTATTCCAAGGACGTTACAAAGTAATTTTTCAAACGAAACTATTCGATGATCTTCAGGCCTACTATGTCAAGGAGTTTACAATGACACTAACTCCCTTGCGATTTCTTCAAACATAAACTCTCTATCGTAATTTTCAAACTTTCAGTTGATTTCCAAGACACTATTTCAAAGCCTTTCCAAGCTACTGTTTTCAAACTTAAACTACTGGACGATTGTCAGGTGGACTATTTCAAGATTGTAAAATAATAGCACTAACTCCATGTCAAATTTTGTACACATAAACTCTATCGATTGCCTGGCTTATTTCTCAGTCTCTAAAATATACTATTAGTTACTTTTAAACTTTCAGATGATTCCAGATACAATATTTCAAGGACTATTCATTACTAGTGCTAATTTTTTCCTGCTTAAACGTTTAGATGATCCTCAGGTCCACTCGTTCAATGACGTTCTAAAATTGACGCTAAAAAAACAAACTTCTGTACTATTACTCATACTTGACAGTTCACTTTTCAGATGATCTTCAAAACGACTATTTCAAGAATGTTGTCGCCTTTACAAATTACTTCCAATATTCTTAGTAACTTGTTAAAACTATTACTTTATTACAGGTTTTACAAGACATTTCCATGTTTTATTCTTTCCATTTCACAATCTGTAACTATAATTAATAGGTTTCAGATTCGGTTACTTTGATTTACAGGACTGTGTTTCCTTTACTTCCACTACTGTTATATGCATGACGAGGAAGTAATAAAGATGCATCATATAGAAAACGTAATAAACTCTGGTTAACAATTCAAATAAACGGCACAGGTTAATGCAGTACTTTGACCCTTAAGGGCAACATAACGTCTCAGTCCTAAATGCGGTTAAAAATTCATTTGGGAACGTATTAGAGGACGTAATAAGAAGATATAAATTTATATGGGATCTAGATCAGCAAGGTATTGTTAATGTGGGTCTATATGGGGATAGATTGCGCGATGCAAGTAATAGTTAAGAAAATCGCGGGGAATCGCAGATACTCGATAGCGATCGTAACGTATGAGAGAATTACATGAAATCGGTTATAACTAATAAATAATAAGCACTTAGGCCGTCAGTTAGCATGAAAAGGAGGCGAGGCCTATGCTGAGATCGCCGATATGTAACAAAATCTGACATCGTAAGTCACTAATTACCCGTGATATATCACTATATAAACAGCGGCTGCGGGCAGACCAACGCTCAAAGTGTTAAAACACTGAAATATATTAGTTCCTGAGTCGACTTCATTTACATGACGCTGGCGTAGACGCCCATATTTATAATAGTTATCTAACAACACATAGGTAAGAATTATTCACGTATTTACATACAGTTGTCATATATCATATGAGCCTTTGTGTCTTTCATCGCGTTCTAAGCGATTTTTTAATCTTTGTAATTAAAATGAGTTTCCTAGGCGCAGAGGATGTATGTATATGTTGATGGGGTTCCTGTGCGAGCGGCTTTGTGCTAAAAAATACTACATCGATCCTTGCTTTACATTTATTATTCATGCTACCTTTGTAGAAACGTATGTTAGATGTTTCAGGCTATTGATCTTGGTCTTTTACAACAATGAATTAAGCGTGGGCCTCCCTTCAAAGATCGAATCAGGAAATCGTGAGAAATTTACGATTCGGGATTGCATACTGTTTCAAGACACTTTGGATAAATCACTTCCGAACTTTCTCAAAAGATTTTAATTTTAAGATTGGATCGCTTCTTTTAAATGCGGTGCATCTTGTTGGAATTATTTAACACATTTTTAACTAGTACGGCTTTAATTACTGCAGTCCTCCGATTTAATTTTAAAAAGGCACAAAAAGGTTATCAAAGTCAGATAAAGCTCAAGGCACAACGGAAAAGTTAGTCCTAAGCAAACTAACGTTATGTACATTCAAACAAACTAAACACTTTCGAAATTCCTACAAATAGCTGTAAGTTCAAGTTGGAGTTGGACGAATCATACAGGGCGATTACTTTATATTGTTACAGGTAGGTAGACTATACACATGACATCTGTTTGTATTCCAGGTAGTTTAGTAAACTTTACATTGAGTAAATAAATAAAAATCAAAGTAGTTACATTGGATGTACTAAGAAACCACAATGACACTATTGACTAATAAATAAGATGCAGTTTTGCAGTAGGTACATTTGCAAAATTTATTTCTTATAATTTAAACTAAACAAATACAGAGAACGCCAAGATAGCATAAGATTATGTTGACATAACAATAAAATCAACAAAAAATAAATTAAATAAAAACAGAAAGAAAAACACTAATTAATGACGTAATAAATGATCAAACTGCTGCCCACCTTGCTGTTCACATAAGTCAATTCGCCACAAAAGAAAATTTCTAACCCAGTTAGCATGTATGGGCCGACCTACATAATTCAATAATTTCTTTAAGTAAATCCTCCTGAGTTCTACGGGAGTTTCGTAGACGTCGTTTTTTACTTCGTCCCACAAAAAGAAATCTAACGGAGTCAAGTCCGGACTACGCGAAGGACAAGGATGAATTGCACCTCCTGCAATTAATCTGTTATGGAAAGTTTCATTTTGGTAGTTCCTTACTACTAGGGAAGTGAGCAGGTGCTCTGTCATTTTTGAAACCGCATACGCTGTCTAACATAAAGATGAATGACTTCTAAAAGTTGAGGAAAATCATTTTACGTAAAATTTAAATACATTTCCCCCTCAAAGTAGTGGGAACCAACGATAGCACAACACATTTACAGTAAAAATTCTTTGAAAATGTGCTTGCCGAATCGAAATAGAAATGGCAATTGTGTCTATTTATACACCCATTGTTACTAAACATCGTTTTGTCACAAAATAGAATATCCTTAACAACAGTGGATTAGTAATAAGTTCGTTTCTTAAAAATTGGTAGAAATTCACTCGGGGTGGGGTAATCATCTTCAGTAAGGTGTTGCACTAACGTGACGTGGTATGAATGAAACCGGTTTGCCTTTAAAATGTAAAATACTGAACTTTGGCTAAAACCTACAGTTCTTGCAACTGCTCGTTGTCTTATATGGGGAATACCAGTTACTTGTTAGTTGACTGCCGTTTCAGCTTCTACAGTTGTGACATGTCGTTGTCTCACTTGTGGCTTGGAAAACTGTCCATATTGCTGCAAACTTCTTTCTAAACGTGATGGAAGGGGTCTATCATCTTTCTGCATATCGTCGTACTGTTAAGTCCGCCGCCCCTCTGCATTCTCCCAAAATCAACATCATATCCGTTTTCTCGCTGTTAGAATACATTAACACTGATTGTTATTACCACAAAATTCTCTACAAATCAACAACTTTGTACAGGACTTTGTTAAGTTTTGACAAAATAGAAGTTGACGTTTGCTTGTCCAAAAGACCCTTAATGTAAAAAGATATTTATTATAGCTTAAAAGAAAAGTTAACTATGTATTTCATGCAAATGTGAGAGGTGTAGCATACCTACTTGTTTACAAGATAAAATGATCACACTGTCTAATAGATCAACTTGCGTTTTTACATTTACGTATAGTTAAGGTGCACAGTTATGGTAAAAGTATTGTCTAACCCTTGTAGTGTCTCCACAGAACATACGTAATCGCTCTCACAATTAATCTTTAGTGTCCTTCCACTTGCACAAGCCTGTGCTTTGTGCCTCGCAAGGCAATGGCAAACCAGCGAGGTATTCTGCATAGTAAATCTTCTCTGGAGTAGAAGTGTTTACACTTCCCGTGGTTCGGAGCCCACGTTAAGCTGTAGGTTCTCTATGTCTGTGTGACTTTAAACGCGCAACATAGGCATAGGAGAGAAGATCGCTACGTCTCGTGCAAGATAAAGCACTCAAATAATAAGTGCTTTGTGCTACTGTATCATATTTATGTAATATCGTCATTTTTTAAATATTAATTTTACTCGCGCACAAGTGCAGTCACGCATAAGATACATATTTTTCATTTGGATGTCCATAAACTAATACCATCAATATAGGAAAATACGATTTTGTCCAAGGATATTTTCAAAATGATTATCTTGAAGACAGTTTAAATGCAAAGCATATAATAAATGCTCCTATGTTGTAGTAGGTATATCTTATTTTATTCCTCGTGTAAAATTCTCTACATTTAAATGTTTAATATCGTCACAATACTTAAATATTTAAAATCTAGCGACCTTTAACTTAAATACAAATAATGTGGATATTTTATCATTCAAAAAATGGTCGCTAATGTTATTAGAACTTATAATTTATGTCTTTTAACTCACAAACGAATCAACAAATTGGAAAAATCTTCAAATTAGAAAAATGAAAATACGGAAAAAATAGTTTTTATCTTAACTGTTTATAAATTAAACTAAAATTTAATGTTTAAGCACCCTACATAGATTATCCGTCTTAACCTACATCCCCCACTCGTTTCAGCTTGAGCTATTTTGTCTATCTCGCTGATCCTTGCATCACTGCATACGTTAGTTATATTAATGTGAAAATCTGCTATTGTTACCGTTGATTGACTGAATAATTGGTTGTAAAATTTTTTCGTTCATGTATGAAATTAGACACAAATACACATAAATTACTTCTTCCAGAAAAGCAACTAAAATATAATATTACTTTTGACATTTTACATTGCCTTCTAGATTATCTAAAAAAGATAAACGGAAACTTATCGTATTTTTTTTAAATAATTGCACAATGGTGTATTCAAATCGATATAATATTTTGAAAGTTTCTTTAATGTTTCTGCGAAATTTTACAAGAAGTTGCATTAGGTAAAATTACTTAGGAAACAAATACATATTAAATTTACACTTGCGGAAGCTCATCAATAATGAATTATTAAATGATACGAAACAGTTTCTTAGTAAGAGAACGTCCAAGTAAAGCGTTTTGCTAATTTTTTTTATAATAACCTTGATATTAACAAATTGCTGCAAACATTTCACACTTCACAGAACGGACTTTACCAATCAGCGCCATTAACATGTTGAGCAAATATCCAATTTAACTTACGAAACGAATTACAGGAACGAAGAAGAACAAACCATATTTAACAGTTGATAAGTATGAGAAAGTCTAACTGAAACATTTCCCCAATATCCGTTGCAATAGATTTGGTATTTATAAATTGATGTAAGCATTTTGTTCATCAAAGGGATTTGTCAATCTGCAACATGTCAACCAAATAAGCAAGATATTTTCGGAAAGGAGTTTCCGCTAGAATTACGGGAACGAAGAAGATGAAAAAAATACACTTAACAGATTATGCGTATGAGAAAGTCTAAGTGAATCAGTTCCCCAAGCTCTGCACAATAGACTTGTTATTTACAGATTGGTGTAAGCACTTCGCACACAAGGCTTTGCCAATCTACGCCATAATCTTCTTTAACCTCTCAACCAAACACCCAAGTCATTTTAGGAAGTTACTGGAATTAGAGGGACGAAGAAGAACAAACCATATTTAACAGTTGATAAGTATGGGAAAGTCTAACTCAAATATTTCCTCAATATTCGTTACAATAGATTTGGTATTTATAGATTCATGTAAGCATTTTGCTCATCAAAGGATTTGTCAATCTGCAACATGTCAACCAAATAAGCAAGATATTTTCGGAAAGGAGTGTCCGTTGGAATTACGGGAACGAAGAAGATGAAAAAAATACACTTAACAGATTATGCGTATGAGAAAGTCTAAGTGAAGCAGTTCCCCAAGCTCTGCACAATAGACTTGTTATTTACAGACTGATGTAAGCATTTCGCACACAAGGCCTTGCCAATCTACGCCATAATCTTCTTTAACCTCTCAAACAAACACCCAAGATATTTTAGGAAGTTACTGAAATTACAGGAACGAAGAAGAACAAACCATATTTAACAGTTGATAAGTATGAGAAAGTCTAACTGAAACATTTCCCCAATATCCGTTACAATAGATTTGGTATTTATAAATTGATGTAAGCATTTTGCTCATCAAAGGGATTTGTCAATCGGCAACATGTCAACCAAATAACCAAGATACTTTCGGAAAGGAGTTTCCGTAGGAATTACGGGAACGAAGAATATGAAAGAAACACGCTTGACAGATTATGTGTATGAGAAAGTCTAAGTGAAGCAGTTCCCCAAGCTCTGCACAATAGACTTGTTATTTGCACATTAATGTAAGCATTTCACACAAGGCTTTGCCAATCTACGCCATAATCGTCTTTAACCTCTCAACCATACACCCAAAATATTTTAGGAAGTTACTGGAATTACAGGAACGAAGAAGAACAAACCATATTTAATAGTTGATAAGTATGAGAAAGTCTAACTGAAACATTTCCCCAATATCCGTTACAATAGATTTGGTATTTATAGATTGATGTAAGCATTTCGCACACAAGGCTTTGCCAATCTAAGCTAATGTTCGGTGATATTTACAGATTCATGTAAGCATTCCACACAAAGGGTTTTGTCAAACTGCGGCATATTCTTCCACATGTCAAATAACCGAGATATTTTAGGAAACGACTTCATATCTGCCAAAGAAACTGATTATTTATTGACCATTAAAACATATTTAAATAG
>JABXWE010057655.1:0-19240 GCA_014611495.1 Limonius californicus | reverse complement strand
ATCCTATAATTTAGAGTTGACTGGTTGGCACCCCACATTTCAAGTAGTAATTTTTCAGCCTTCATCCACAGCTTATAACCTACAGGTAATGGAATGCTATGTAGGATTATGGCACACAATACAATTCATTATGTAATGTTTTTTTTTTTTTTTTAAGAATCGTGGAGTTGCCGTAGCAACTCCACGATTCTCATTCCACCCCGCTTACCTCGGATCAGCGCACGTAGCGCTATGCACGAGTCTAACATGCCCCACCCTTGTAAAACCCCCCCAACTATGCTACCGAGTCACTCCCGCTGCTCCAGAATTAATTAAAATTCGGGCCACAACGGGAGTCGAACTCGGGTCAACCGGTTGCGAAGCGGACTCTCGCCCACTGCGCCACCCGGTCGCCTTATGTAATGTTTGTCAGCTGAAACATATAATAGGTTGAAATGAACAGATAAACTAGTAGATATTTCAATAATTGATAACAACAATGTTTTTGTAAATATAAGGAAATAAATACAAATTTCATAACATTCTGATTGTAGTGGCTTACAATAATCGCCAACTTTAAAAGCACCGCCCTAAATATAATAATTTATTCATTGGCCAATGTTTTTTATTATTGTAATATGCTATATTTCAATGTTATTTACTCAAAGAGAGCGACAACTAGCGGGAACGTGTTAATTGGGGTATAATTCATTTAGATGAAATTTCGAATACTGTTCTTTACCGATAGATTCTAAAGCATTATAACCACTATAAATACTTTACTATTTATAACAAACGTTTCTTAGTGAACCTTCACGAATGTCTATTTTGGAAACGTTTGCTATTGCTTGTGAACATTAGTAGGCTATACATATATTAATATTTATATCTAGTTCTGCTAAATTTTTAGTAGAATAATATATCATCAAAAACTATTAAAATTTGCATGTGCTAATAAAATAAAACGAATATATTCATTTTAGACTGCATATTTCTGGAAAGAAGGTAGTTATTTCTTGGCGGAGTAAAAATAGTAAGACGCCGGACTTTTACAGATGCCCTCAGAAAATCTGAATTTTTTATTTATTTTGTTAATCAATATTTAAATTTTCATACTTTTTGCGTACGACAACGGAAGTCGGATGTGATAGTTTTCTGCTATGTCGCCTTTGTGTAGCGCATAAAGTTATTGCAGTTCTGTATAAAATGTAAGTAAAAGAAAGTTGTCTGTAAGTTGCCACAAATTGAAAACCGTACATTTGAACTTATCCACTTTGATTACTAGAAAATTCCGTTCGCATATTACACTTCACGGGGACAAATATAATATTGCTTCCACAAACTCGTCCACAAAGCTTGCAATTTATTTGAGAACTACGTGGGAAAATATATCTTATCTAAATGTTTTGAAATTCAAAGAAATATCAAATTTCTCCAAAACCAATATATTTCCCCTAAATAAAACAAAACTCATAGGTATAAATTTATAACCGCAAAAGACACTTATAAGTTCTTATCACTTACATCCATCAAATTTTAGCTTAACACTTTTGATACATTGATTTACTACGGGTTGTGTAAGAAATTAAAATATATTTATTTTTCCATTTCCCCAAAATCTTCCTCATGCGCCAATTAAATCCATTTTGGTTTATTCCAGCATTTTTCACTTTGACCTATTTCTTCTATAAAATATTTCACTATTATAAATTTGTGAGCAGTAAAGCTATATGAATTTTCTATAACTTCATCCTCGTTTCCAATAAATTGATCATGATTATGCAAAACTGGATAAATGGGATGTTCCTTATTCTCCAGAAAGTCTCTTATTGCATAAAGGTTTCCTACCCTTCCATCTCTTCTCTAATTTAGGTTTGAGGAACTTGTAGTATATGTAGAACATTTAGTATTACATTTTTATATAATATTTATAATCTATTTGCAAAATGAGAAAAGTTGTGCAAATGAACAATATGTTTATGCAGGCGTTTTGTGCTAACAGTAGTTTATCGAGGCATTGGGAAGTTTTGCCGTATTGGAAAATGAATTATGTGAGTAGGTGAATTGAATAATATGATTTTATACGGCCAGGGTTGGACAGGCAAATGTAATAAAAGGAAAGGATTATCATTTCTATACAATTCTGAGTGAATAATTATAGATGTTGTGACGCCTGCTGTTAATGTCCAACTAAGTAAGTAAATAATGTGTTAATGATAGCCTCCCGGAACCTCAATCGAAGATGGGCGGTTCACTACTTTGCTCGAATAAATATATATTAATTAACTTTTGTTAATTACCTAAAACAAGGAAGGGCGCCAACGACTAATAATAAAATACACTACCATTAACGCAGATGTTGATTGGTTAGTCGTACCCACAGTTCATTACTTACTTAATTCGTTACTACCGAAACAATGATAGGAAACAATAAATAACAAGCCCAATTGCAGCAATAATGTTTAATAACAGCAAATAAAAATGTGTAGCACGTATATACACAAACCCCAAATTGGTAACAATGAAATATAATATAATCGTAACCGGTATCGGTACACAAGTACGCGATCACTCAATACAGCCCAAAATGATTGACCCAAGGAAAAGTAAAAATACTGCGTTTCAGAACCCAAACCAACGCCCTCAAATCGCGTCCTACACTCAATTCGCGAAAGGCCTTTCGGAGAAGTACAGCATAGATCAGTTAATCCAAAGAAAAATCGCTGCGAACCCGAACAAAACGCAATATTACCGCTCCTGTTGACTCACGCTGTATATACAGTGAAACTACCGTGATTATGTACGCTAATACTTGTACAAACTAAAGTATCAATATATATTACATATGAAATAATTCGAAACACACTGTACAATTATAACGTAGATTTTATCTACCCCAAAATATAAATAAGTTCATGCAAACACAAGATTATTTACAATAACTCGAAATTATCAGGATTGAACATAAATTTGCACTTCCCTTGTTTAATCTTGGTCTGGGAATTCCTGAAGCAGCTCCAAGTCCGCACGTGCTCTCGATGTGACGGCCGGAATAACTTTGAATTCTAATTTCTCGCAGACAGCAGATTTTTTCATAGAAAGTACCAATTCTTCAAACGAATTTCACCATCTCCAAGTTGTCTAATTTCGAATACAAGGAAAAGTAGGCCAGCTATTTTTAAAAGGCAAAGAAAACTTACCAATCGAATCTACGATTGACACGACCAAAAATCAAGAAAGGAACGGAACGTTGATATAAAGCGACAATAAATGTCAGTAACGTAGTCGATCAAACTACAAAGATTACGTTACAAACTATGATTTTCCCAGAAAATTGAGATAACTCCAGTGAAACACACTTTAACGGGAAACCAACTCAACGACACGTTCGTTTTCTGTCAGATGCAGAGAATCAATTACCGGAAATCCTGTCTTCCAAAATCAGTCATGCGTAGCATTTCAAAATGCTGGAAAAATAGTGAGGGAAACGCGAAGTATGCACTCCTGAGACTAGTGTATAATGGGTTGCGGACAACATAGGCGAAAATATCGTTACAAATTGCCCCCCCACCAGACATTTCGAAGACATAAACTCGCACGATCATGGCAAGAAATGTAAACGACCAAAAGAATATAGCTGAAACCTAAAAATCCTAAAACAATATCCCAACCCAACACAAAACACAACTACTTGGATGGCCGAGAGGAAATTCATCCCAAAACCAAGGGTACGAGAAATACTACTAAAGGGATCGAGACAGTCCCTCGCTGCTAGATGGAAATGCTGCGCCGGTGAACTGCTCTTCAACCTATCGTAGCACACTCCCACCAATGGACATGTTCAAAACTCCCCTCCCCCTACTATACCATCCAAATACCCAACCCCAAGACAAAATCTTCCTTTCGGATACAACAACCCACGAGGTGAAAGGGAACCCCAACAGTTAAAGCACTGTCCAACTAACAACCCAAAATGATTACCCCCCAACCCGGTAAAATTTCCCAAACAAACACAAACTAACAATCGGAGAGGTCCAAACTTCTTTTGACGAACCTGGAGAGAAGCGAAGAACTCCAGAAAGAGGGTTACAGACAACCAGAAAGCGATAGACAGAAAATTCCATTCATCCCTCAAATCCGCTCCGACCGAAGGATCATCGAAAGACTCGAAAGTAATCCGAGAGGACCCCCGATCTTCATCTCTCAATCACACCAGAACAGAGAACCACATTTACACCAACAGGGAAAAGAAAGAAGACTAGAGACTAAAAGAAAAGAAAAGCAGGAAACAAAAGGAGGAAAAGCACCAGGGCTGGCACTACCAACGGAACGAGCCACCACTCGATATACGGAACAAGGTCTTAAACACTGGACACTCCAATTACAAAATTTCTCAAGGTAACAAAAGTTCGTCGACGTAAATATATCAGGGACTATCCGAATGCGTAACCAACAATAATCAAAGTCAAACTCCAAGGAAACAACAATTTATGAACGAGGCTGCAAATACCTAGATAAAACGTGTACAACAACAAAAACTTACTAAGGGTCAAGATGTTATGCCTAAATAGTGACCTTCCCTACAATGCCCAACCAACCACCCGCTATATGTAATCGTTGAATCTAGTCGTCATCCGAAGAAGGTTCATGATGCAATTTGATGTCTTGTGCGTGCCAATTACCCTTGAAACGACCATCCATATCCACCAATTCGAAAGTCCAAGGCGAGAGCTTTTTCTTGATCTTATAAGGGCCGACGTATTTCGGACCTAATTTGGCCGAATAATATTTATATTTTTTTTAAACTAAAAAAATGAAAAAATAATTTGAGGTGACTCCATAGGACTATGATTTGGGAATTTATACATCAAGTGGAATGTTATTCCAAATACTACTTGCAAGATTTCATGCAAGTGGACAGAATAATATCCGAGTATCAGTTTCAAGGATGCGTAGTTTCCGCTTCCGCTTTGTATCGGAGCGTTTTTGGGTAGACGCAAGTTTGGTTAAACCGCCTTAATTGAGTAGGAAGTTTGAGTTTGCAAATTATTATTACGAACTATTGCAATTACAGTTACCTTAATTGTCGAAGTAATTTTAAATTTGCGTAACAGCTTACCTTCTGTAGGTACACAGGCGATTGTAATAAGACTCTTGTATGTTCGTGGATTTCTATGATCGGTAACGGTCTTTTTTGGGAGCTTGTTTACTTAGCTAACGGTAATTTTTAGAGTAACCTATTCTGAAGGGGAAATATGGGTTGATCATGATAAAAATATATTGGCATATAGCTGAAATCGGATACTTGCGGCAATCTAAAACGAAAGTTACCCTTATGATTACTTATATCCGACTTTAGTTCCACCAAAGAAAGTTTTAAACAACGGACCATCACCAAATATGTTTTGGTGAAAGGAGTTAATTGGTAGAAATATTTAAAAAGATGTGTATAACAGTTTGTGCTTCTTTCGCATTTTTTAAATGGCGCAGGAGAACTAATTACGCTGACAGCTCTAGGGATTATTGATTACTCTGTTCAATTGCTGAATTGATATAAAATATAATTTACCTTGCAAAAGTTTTACCGATATCATATCAACCACGCCGTGCTTGGTTAGCAAAACGAAAGATTTATCCGGCCTGGATATTATTGAGCTTCTAGTGATTTCCGCATAGTGTCGTTTACCATACGGTAATTAAGCGAAATATATAAAAAACACTATAGTGGCACATTCTTTCGTTACAATATAACAATTAAACCTCACAGTTTCATCATTTTTGCATTCGATTTTATTCAATTCATTTCTATATATTTATTGTGTGTTTTTGTATTATTTTTTTAGTTCTTTATTAGTAATATTATTATATTTTATAGTTGTCTAATATTGCGATGTTTAAAAATGTTGACAATTATATCAAATGTCAATATAACAAACGTAGGTGTCGTAAGTAACAACAAATGGCGAAAATTAAGGTTTTTTCAAAATCGCGAAGTAATTGAAAATTTATTTCTATGCCCAGACCGGATAGACTTTTGGCTCGCCAATCAAGATCCATAGTAGGTAAAAGCTTTTGCGTCAAATGTTATTTGCACTCACTTTGACAGAGATATAATGATGATTCTTTTGGATCGTATTTTAACGATTAACAAAAGTTAGATATATGTCTTCGACCCAGAGCCTAACCAGTAACAGATGGAAGTCTTGGCTTCTGTCAAAGTGTGTTTTTTTAAGGTCAACACTTTTATGCACAACTCCCAAGTCGCCACACGAAAGTATAAAACTTAGGGAATACCGGAAAGTGTACGTTCTCAATTCGGAATCCATGAAAACCATACATTTAGACTACATCTTGATAATTGTGTCGTATTTAATGTAATAATTTTTTTAACAAGTTGTACGAAGATACTGCTGTCAAGCACTTTGCTTGTGGATTTGATATAAAGAGAAATGGGTGGAAAGGATTTAGAAAGACTATATCTACGACAGTTGGCAATGGAATTCTACTTCCAGTACTTGTGCACAAATGCCTTTAAAATCTGTGATATCATCGAAAATTAACTAGTGACTAATTTTAATTTTCATTTTCATTTTTCGAAAGCTAAAGTATACTGCATTTATACAAACATAACATAATGGCTCATAACGACAATTTTATTAAAGATTCTTTGAACAAATCTTCAATTGTGCTTGTTGGATGACACTTCCGACATCGTATACGTTTTAGTATCACTCCAGTAGATTTGAATAGTGGACTGTAATTTGTATTAAAACGAATTGGTTCGGTTTTGAGTGGTTTACTTCAGGTACCGTAAGTACAGAGGCTTTTATCTTTCAGAGTGGGAGAACCAAGCTCCCACACTTCACAAAAAAAGTAACAGTTTTACATGATATTTAGCAGTGCTAATGTTTTAGCAGAAACACTGCATGTTTTGAACAATATCCTGAGTAGAATCCAGAAGAATTTGCAGCACATTCGACATCACTATTGTCTATAGAATGCAAAGTATCAGAATTTGAATTAAAATTGTTTTTGATTTAAAAGTTAATACTATATTAGGATAAGGTTGTGGAATATTTGCTATGCTAAAGTAACTTATGTTTCTTCTAATTCCAATTCATTCCAAATACAATACGAAGTTCATAAAGCTGGGAGGCTACTGTTATCTTCGTCAGTATGAACATTTTTGTTGGTTGTAAAATGTACTACTTTTGCCAGAATATTTCTATGACTCCTTCCCTTATTGGTTTCCGTTATCAAATGATTTAGAGATTGAGTGCAGCTACTTACAGAAACTGTCTACATGTATATGAAACTTTCAGTAACTAGAGGTTTGCCTAAAAGGTCTATAAGTGCTATATCTGGTCATACATTAAGAGACAGAATCAGAAACGAAAATATACGAGAGGTCTGTGGAGTCGAAGACATCGTGAGATTTTCAACATCAAGACGACGTCAGTGGAAGGAACATGTGAACAGAATGCACGATGACAGACTGGCCAGCATAACAATGAAAGAACAACCCAATACAAAACGACCACGAGGACGACCGCCTAAACGATAGAAGGCGAGCTGGACGTCGGCATCGCAGGAGAACCAAGGATAAGAAGTCTATAAGTTTCCTCAAAACAATTTTTGGGCAGTTATAAACAGGTGTATTTTTTCGCGAAATAAGAATTTGTGCTAATAATACCCCATTTCTTCATTTAGAAAATCAAGAAGGTGTTACCATTTGATTTGAGCTAACAATTTGCAATGGTAAACAGGTCATGTAAAATTTTCACCCAATGGTAAATTCCTAGGTTATTTAAAGAAGAAAAGTTCTTATGGGCGTGAGTCCAAAAGGGTACTTTGAAGGTATACCTAACAGATCACTCTTTGGTAGCCTCGATAATACTTGCACTGACATAACTGTTATTTGAGAAAAACTTAAACTTTCTTATTTCTATCTTTAAACTTTTATTGGCCGTACAGAAAAATAAAAAAAGAATAACTAGCTAGTAACTAATAAAACATAATATCTACAATTTTTCAATAAACGCAAAAGCTCTACTACTTAAATAAGTAATGGTTTGCCTTCAATTTATAGTAAGTGTTCCAAAATAAGTAGAAAATATCGCTAAGAAAGAAACTTTAGGTTTTTTTTAAAACCAAATCATTGAGAATTAAATTTTTGTCTGGCTTCAAAGTTCAACAGTGAACCTAGAATCTGGTTGGTTATGATGACCCCAATAAAAGGATTTACATTTTAAGATTATATTAATACCTCTTTGCATTTAGATAATATTTGGAAGCTACAAGTCCGCCGATTTCTCCACATTTTCATGGTTCGAAGGAGTGGGATGTGAATTATAAATTAGCTATATTCCTTATTGTCATTTCTGTAGCGTGTTTTTTGAAAGCATGAAAATAGTTTTTATTTAATAAACAGAAGGCAACAGAAATGTTTGTATGTAATCGTTCGTCAGGGTTTTATACTTACTTACAGGGCTTGATTAATAATCTCATTCATCAGTTCCTGAGAAACGTTTGTTTTCATCAAAAAATGTAGAACTCACTTTTGTGTTTATATTTTTGAGGCTAATAACGCTATTTTTGTATCTAATTTATGTGCTGGTAGCCATTACAAACTTTAATTAATTTTGTAAAGTACAGTCTTTCGAAATAGCCGGTTTTCTTATTATTTCTCGTGTAACGTTATAAGATCTAAGGTGTGTATCTGAATGTACATTTAGATAACTGCTTGGATATTAAATGTAGGATCATATAACCGTAGGTATTGACAAAGGTTTATACGCAGTTTTGGCCACATAAACATTGGTGTCGATCGTCTAGGCAGTCTTTGTTGCAGCTGTCACATTCACTATTAGGCCATCGTTCAACAGAACAATGTGCACTTAACTGTTGTGGTTCATAAAACACATTCTTAAAGAACAGTGACAGGAGCTGCCAGGATGTTATGGCGGTGTGAGTTACATTGTGTGTTAGAGAAAAAGCTTAACGGGAAGTTCTCAAATTTGTGCGCACTATTCCAATAAACGAACTTGTTTTATTTTGTTCGGAAGTTCGGTCTGGCACCGCGCTTGTTTTGCGAGATTCATCATTCTACAATTTGGGACTCACGTCAAAAAGCTGCTCAAATCGGCTTCGCCTCGTAAATAATGAATTGGGATTGCTATACGTCTTTTGCTCCTTTGCTTTTTCACAATGCCTCTCAGCAAGAACTCCTCGGCTGATAACTGGCCCATTTATATTTTTCCAGACATGTATTGACGTTGATGATTTTTTTGGCTATACAGTAGACGAGATAAAATACAGCGTTGACTGTTTGATAATTTTAGTTTCAGGATTTATGCTTTATTGAACTCCTTTACTTAATAAGGCTTAAAAATGATTATTTGGATGAAATGATAACATCTCTCATATAATGTTGATACAAAGACATCATAAAACTTTGTTTACATTTTGGCAATTCTACATCCCATATGTCTAATATTTATTCTGTTTGAATATAAGTACGTTTAAAAAGTTCAAATAATCGCAGTTACACCATTTGCTATACCGTTTTCGGACTATTTTTTTTGATGTATTCATCTTCAAGGCGATAGAAATAAAATCTTTGTAAGTTCTCTGGATATAAGTAAGCCGATTAAGACTTTTCAAAGTAAAATTATCTCTTTGTGGTCGACATAAATTAGTTCAGCAGAAGCTGAACTACTTCAAAACTTAATTTCTTCAGGCTTCTCATTTTTAGAGAGATATCAATTTTCTTACATTACCGTGATGAATGTCGATTAGACGTTCTGCTTAATCGCATTAAGGATGCATGTCGAACATTCTGGCTTGAGCTGAATAATGGCGTAAATAGAGTTCCTCGACTGTTACATTTGAAGTGTTGGTCGCTGTAACTCTACAGTGCTGGTCCTCAGTGTATGTCAAACCCTTATCCTACGTGTACAACGCTGGAAAATCAATGATGATGATGATACGATCTAACAGGTTTACGCCCAAACCCAAAAGTTTTTATCATAGTTCGAAAACAGTCCTTGGTTATTTTGAGCTTGATTAATAAGTATGTAAATATTTTGTAATATCCGCAGGGCTCTGAAAATGTACGAAGCAAATGAATTGTTTTTTTTTTTCTGTTACAGTTTGCTGGCTGAGAAGGGACTGTGCACCATGAGCAGGAGGTATCACCCGCAGGGAGTCCTGCTGGTTCTCCTGCTCTCTTGCTGCGCGAATCCTGCAATAGCTTCTACATCGAGTGAGTTATTTTCGCCGTTATCTTTTTATTATAGGTTAATCTGCAGAAAAACTGCTTACGTTACAATTCCTTGAATAAGTTGTTCGAAAAGCTAACAAGAGCTTCGATATTAATTCGAAAAATTCAATCGCCGTTTGCCTAAGAACCCATTTCCGCCGAGCACTCAGATTACAAATAAAGGTGGTAATTAAAAATGTAAATTGATATTCGAAATGCTTACCTAAGACGGTGATTAATAATGCAGAATGACATTTTCCATTAGAAATTCTAAAAATCGTCTCCCGTCGAGATTTTTTTAATTAAACGAGTTTTTGTTTTCCACGCTTGTATTCGAGCTGCTTATTTTAGACTTTCAAATTTTTTATTCCTGAAGATGCATGTGGCGGTGAAAATATTTGTTTCGTGGCATCGTGTTTACTTACAGTAGCGAACTGAGAGATTGCTATACAGATACGGAGTGACTGTTTACAAATTTGATTTCCTGCGAGTCCTGGCTGCTGAAACCGCTGTTATCACCCCTGACAGGTACTGGAACGCCTGCGCGTACTACCGCTACGAGCTTTTGTTTCCAGGATTTCCTGTACCGTTACAACTGTGAAATATATTCGGAATGTACTTTACAACATCCTGTTAATTGCGTTGTTGCTCGGCCAACTTTGTATTAAGACCTGAACACAATGCAATTTAGGATTGCACGCAACGAGCGAAACGGGAAAGTTACTCACAAAAAGAACGAACGTGTGTTTAGGGAAAATTTATATATCCTTCCTTCCACGCGTTTTTCTTCAGTAAATGAAAGTAATTATATCGAAAATTTCGGAAATTTAAATGTCTATTAATAATGATTTGAGTCTGCTAAAAACATATATAGAACAAGAATCTAAAAGCAAGCGGAGCGCTGTAGGTAATCGTATGTTTACGCAAGTCCTAGGTAGTCCTTATCAAATTTCGTCACCTGGAAGTTACAAACTCGAAGACAACTGGGTAGGGCTGGCATTACATTATTAGAGTTCTGAGTAATAGATTTATTAATAATAATATTAGTATGTTTTGATAAACAGAATAGGCGATATAAATTGTATTATTACTTCTAGCGGGTGAAAGGGTCTGCAGTATTTTATTAAAGCGGCAATAACAATAAATCAAAAGTTTGAGATGATGTGCCATAAGATAAAAACTTTTGGAACTGCTTAAAATACATATTCTAAGAAAAATCGGTGAATAATTGTTAAATAGCAATTTAAATCAGAGATACGTGGAACAACGTGTAAAATGTTTTAAAAATATTAAAAATTGAAGTTAATCCTAAATGCCTATAATATTTTTAACAAATCTAAGAAGCAAAAACTGAATAAATGAGTATTTCTACTGCAACTTTGTAATATGTTTCATATTACGCATGCAGCTTTGTAAAAAGTATTTTTACAAATGCGTACTGCAGTTTCTGACTGCAATTCCTATTTTGATTATATTAATATGGTTAAACTGTATTTTTTTTAGCAAAATATGATACACAATACGAATTTCTTTGTTTTACACAGTGTAGAAAATGTATTACGAGAGATTCAGGGGAAAGCTAATAAAATACAAAATTTTAGTATTTGCAAGGAATTTTTAATGTATGAGGATTTTCCCGTGCACGCGGTAATATTACAAATTCTATATACACGTTCCCTGAATGTCGTTGATTTTTTTTATTTAAAAGTCATATAGGGCGAAATCGAAGTTATAAATGAAAACATTTAACTAATACATGTTAATCACAGATGAGATGTTATACACTAAATTGTGGCGCGATATTAAAGCAAAAAGAAATAGTAACAATTTCGCCAACAATAAGATAATTTCGAACTACTTTAATAGTTTTTCGCAGATAGTTAAGTTATTCTATAAGCTTAGTCTTTGCATTTTGAATAATAGCAAATTTGTTTATAACAATCTGAGTAATGGAGTTTTTAATTCTGATTTCAATAATGTATTTTAGGCGCATATATTATAATAAGGTGGCTACGAAAATGAACAAAATAAAAAAAAGACTAAGTTGGAACAGACACGTTTAACTGTATGTGGACTATGGCCTGAAGTGGTCATCTTGAATAGTTACTCATGGGACCTTACGAAATTCCTTATATTTCTTTTTTGTTATACGCTGTATAACAATTTCTAGATATACATTATTTATGCATACCTGTACAGTAGTACAAGCGCAATTGGAATAGCTACATTTTGAGTAATTGTATGCGTCTTTTGCAAAATATAAAAAATTCAAAATAAGTTACATTCTATATTATAATCAAAAGTATTTTAAAAATATAATAAAAGAGAATAAAAAATAAATTGCTTAGTAACATAGCATAAAGGTGAAGTCATAGTACCTCAGTCCTATAGTATGAATATTATTATTGGAACCGTATATACTCGTATAAGTGCAAAATTTAAGGCAGATTTCTTTAAATTCCATAGGCTTTAGAAATAATAAAATTGCCATCATAGGTTACGACAATAAATACCAAGGCGATGACGGCTATTAATGTAATTTGCGATCTAGTCACTGGAAAACGGCCGTAATAGTGCCACTACAAGAAAGGGGATCCAAAATTGTATGGTAACTTTATAGGTATATCACTCCTAAGCAGTTAAAATCCAAGACAAAATTCCAGAATAAAGATTAAGAAGACAATTTGAACCAAATTTGGAGAAATTATACTGTGGGGGGATTTTATTTTCACCATCAGGCAATTAACGGAGGAAGCTGTGAAATACAACAACATGTGTTACTATGTTTTGCCGAAGTAGAAGAAACATTTGACTAATTTTATAGAAATCATATTTAGAAAATTATGAAAATCAAGGGGATGGCCTGAAATGTAATAAGGGTTGTAAGAAGTTTATATAAAAACAGTACGGATTATGTAAGAACGCGAATCCGAACCTGGGAAGCTCTTCATACATTGGCGTAAGGCAGGGGGAAATGTTAAGCCATCTTTTCTTTAATTTAGTATTGATGATGTGATGCAGAGTTGCAAACAGCATACAAGGAAATATCCAATGATGTAACACTGATAAGTAGCTCCGAGGTAAATTTATAACATAAACTCAATGAATGGAATACGAAATTTACAGAATGACGCATGACGGTAAATCGAGAAAGGAAGGTGTTGAGGAAGGGAAGGGCGACGCAGAAAGTAAAAATAGGCTTGCAAGTTACCGGACTGGAACACGTGAATTCGTTTAAATACCTGAGCGCCAGGACCAATCACGATGACATAATCGATAGGGAGTTAAACAGCAGACTTGGAATAGCAGCATATTTTTGGAATGAGTAGGAGGCTTCTAGTCAATAAGCCGAAACGAAAAAAGTATTGTCTTGTATAATGCGATCTGCGTACCAACAATTATTTAAAGTGGTGGATCTTCGATTATAACCGAGGTAGAAAATACGACATTGCGTACAGCTGAAATGAAGTTCCTCAGAAAAGTGAAAGGTGTAAACCGGATGAAGAGATGTTGACTCTTGAGACCATTTTCAGTTTAAACCAGTAGTGTGGCCAACAGAAGAAAGCCAACTAGGGTGATTCAGGCATGTAACCAGTATGGGAGACTATCGAAGAAGATTTGTAAAAAGTCGAGATGCCGCCTAAGGTTTAAATTACAATCACACCATTAATACATCCTTAAGGACCAAAGGTACAGAAGGGAGGCAGAGAGACTGGCTCAACATCGGACAGCTTGGAAGAGGTTCAACAAAATGTAGCAGCACCACACTTCCTAATAAGACTACACCGAAACGTAGAGGAGTCATATACTAAGTAAGTAAGTGTATCAAATTTTCCGAGCTTTTTGTTGTAACGCTGTGGGGTAAGTTTGATGAATATTATAATTATTTTTGATATAATTATTCGTAGACCCTACTAGGATTAAAATTCAGTATACAGTTATTAATTAATAATTACTCCACTAGAAAGCAGCAGCCTAAAACAGATTGGTCAATATTCAACAAATAAATATTTGGTTTTCCTTGGGCATCCTGGTTTTAGGGCTCTCAAGCTTCTATTGAACTGCTTTGCTCTTAATAACTCATTAACATTATTTTGGAAATAAATGTACGACAGCAATAATAATAATTGCGCTAATACTCACAAAATATATGTACTCGAACCGAAAGGAGAAGTCAGTATGTTACCTGTAAAATACATATAAAAGACCAAAGGAGTCGCCTGTTTTTGTTTGTTTTCATTATTGATTTGTATAGCTTACTATAAGGAAATCGTGTTTCACACTATACTTGAAAAAGCAATTTTCACTCTTAACTGTTATTTGTGAAAATAAACCTGTCAAGTTTTACATCGAAAGTAATGGAAGAAAGAGCTCTTTCAAATATTGGCTTGACTGCTTGCGACGACTATTTAATAAACAAGGTCGATGTTGTTAAACTCAAGTTGCCCTTAGTCTGCGTACACGTCATTAGTTATTTGGTGACGTCACACCTGTTTAAATAGCGAAAAATGAAAGTATGCAACCAAAAATCTTAAACAATATATCACATAACAAGCAAAACACGAATTCGTTTTCAAAGCGACGTGTGAACATGTAAAACAGGGCGCGAACGCGAAGGAAACAAAATCCCTAGTTTTTATGTAGTTTCGAATTTTACACAGAAACTATGAAAAATTGTCACGCCTATTATTCTCTATCACATACAAAATATTAGTGGAATTTCAAAAACAACCTCGCTACTACGCCACTGCTTCGGTAGAAAATTAACAAGTTGACCAATGTTAGTATCCCGGAAACCCAATCGAAGAAGTAGTAGGTTCCAAATAAATAATTAATAGGCGCCATCGACTTATAATTTACTACCATCGTCCGAGATATAAAATGGGAAGTCGGACCCTAAGATAGCTAATCACCTACCTGTTCTACCTCGTATCTGTCCTTATGTAGCTTATTTCCAGATCGTTTGATGTAAAAGAAAAGACAAGTTGCAACCAAAACCTCATTTAATGAATATATGACACAACCCCCATATTATTATCATATTATCATATCATATTATAATCATTCGAGACAATAGTTGAAAATAGCATTCCCAATTTTACGTTCCCGAAATAAAAATTAATAACTTGGGCGAGACTTAAATAAACTTAAGGACTATAATTGCGCTTACCAGTACAAAATAATATTAAATTTTTGCGCAAATTGCGTCACTAGAAGGCCTCCGCGGAACGAAATCATGCGATGATCATAAACACCTACGCATAGAAATGTTCAAGCTGAGAACACTTGAAAACGCAATACCGCCCCACTACCGGAGCACGCTATATATATATATATATATATATAGCGTGCTCCGGTAGTGTACGTAAAATTGGTTCCCTCAGTAAATGAAATATTACAATTAGTACCTATAATCTATACGTATTCTCAATAAACCCCCAATAGTACAATTTAATGACCCCCAAATCAAAGAATGAATTAATTACTAGTCGTAGATAGTGAAATTATAAATAACAACAGCCAGGTTATAAAATTTAAAACATAAACAATTTTTATTTCACTTCCCTTTCAATTAGACACAGCTATCGCTACGATTGCACTCCAGATACGTTATCACTGGCTCCAGGCGTGTTTGCTCTGTCTGTGACAACCAACTGCCCCAAGGTAACTCTCAAAGTCTGCTTATCACTTGGGCCAAATGGTAGAATGAAGAATCTTTTGAATTTTAATTACGGTTTTCCACCCGTGTGACTTTTTGCCTAAATTAATTCGTTGAATATTAGAATTAAAGTTCAGGAAAGATTTAAGATTGAACAAATTTTCTATAAATATTTAACTCACCAGTTGATGGGACTGGCATACAAAAAAAATATCTTCTTGACCGGAATAATTCTATATTGGACAATTAAATTCCTGCAGTATCAAAACTTCCTCAATCATAGGCAACAACTTCTGTATAGTGAGTTTCAAATCGGAAAAATGATTTCCAAATCGATAGCGATTTAAATAAAATTAGCTCACTTTACACAATTACCGTCGGTCAGAACGTCGATATTTTAATGTCCTCTTTTCTAAAACTAGTCGTTTAAACTTTTTCTTCCCCCCCCCCCTCAACTTCCGAAATCAAATACGCTGCGTTTCCGCCGAAAGTGTCAACTTCGAAATGCAAAAGTTCCTATAATTATTCGGCAACTAAATATGTAGAATGGGTTGCATTCAACCTGGCGTGGAATTCGTTACAACATTAAAAATCAAAATCATAGCTGTTACAACTACGTTACACAACCTTACGAATAAACATTATTTTAATCCGTAATATAAGAAAAAAAACTGAATTTTTTAGTTTTCTAGATTTGGCACTATCAATACTAAATAACAAGTAATTGATGACGTGCACGCAGACTAAGAGCAACTCGACTTTATCTTGAAAATTTAACTTCGTATAATTAGATATCGGAAATCCGCGCAAAAGGCACTTGGATAATACTAAAGCGGCTTTACCACGTCGTTCGAAATATGCAAATTATCCACAACAAACCGAAAATTAAGTACACTTTCTTGAATTTCACAGATGATTCTTAGTGCTGTCAAACGATTCCGAGTCTAGAATCGAAATCGGTTTTTTAGCTTTAAGAATCGGTTCTGCAGCGTCGTTAAAACCGATTCTCGATTCTAGAATCGAAATCCGATTCTAGAATCGAGAATCAAAATCCGATTCTAGAATCGAGAATCGAAATCCGATTCTAGAATCGAAATCCGATTCTAGAATCAAGAATCGAAATCCGATTCTAGAATCAAGAATCGAAATCCGATTGATCAAAACAGCTTAAGCAATTTTGTATTTGTCATGAACATAAATAAAAAATAAATTAAAAAGTATTGATTATATTTCTGAGATGCTACTACCAAACATGTAATACATAATATACATACTTATATTGAAAAATGGTGAAATCGTAAAATAAATACCGATTATAGTTTCGAAGACTTTCGTAATTCTGAAATTTATTTCTCAATTCTAAAGATGTGAGTTTGGAAACTATTTCCAATCCTGGAATCGCAAACCATTCTTGTTTTAAGAGAAGACAAACGATTCTTGATTTTAGAATTGGGAAACTATTCTAGATTCTAGAACCGAAGAACAATTTTTGATTCTAGAATCGCGAATCGAAACCCGATTCTAGAATCGCGAATCGAAATCCAATTCTAGGATCGAGAACAGATTCTTTTCGAGTCTATTCTTTTCGGAATCAAGAATCAATTTTTCCAAATTTCTGATTCTTGACAGCACTAAGAATTCTAGTAGGTACTCGTTCACTTAATCAAATCTCGTTTAAGATTCATGGTGGAAATGACATTTTAAAAAACCATATAATATAAATTTCGTATAACGGCGGGACAAGAAAAAATGTTTGGCGTATTCTGTAATGTAACGTACGGCTAGTCGACGGCTCAACTATATGCTAGAAGCTAGAACGTCTTACATGACCGCACTGAATTAATTATATTGTACATAAATTCAGTACAATTTTGAATAGTACTAAGCTGTTGTATGACATCGGTGCAGTATTTGGATAAATTATATATGTCACGGTATTTATACACCTAAAACGCTTATAAGTTGTATTTAATAAACGAGAAGCAGAAGTGAAGCCGTATGTTAGATATTGTTGAGGCTCAATTACTAAATCACCACTCAATATTGCGAAACATCGAAATTTGATTCCATGCTATCATATTCGTCGCTTAATTAGAATGAAAGATGTCTGTTTAATTATATCAGAGGAGGTTCGTCCCTCTTTGTCTGTGTTTGTGCTTTTGAAAGTCTCGAAACTTCTGTATGCCAAAACGCAGTAGAAAATGTTTTTGTTGGAGTCAAGCATTTGTATGCAGTAAGTTATGCAGAATGATTTTCCACTATAATTTACAGCTCTGTAATAAGCGAAGTTCATTACATTCCTTGCATTCATCTCTAGTGCATTGTAAAGCAATATTATATGATAGTGCACATTGCACTGTATCATAATCTAGGTGAAGGAACACTACGTTCATGGAACGTAATTAACAGAACATTTCCTGGGAAATTGTATTTCAGAAATGCTCCAAGCAAATTACAAGTAAAATTAATTTGAAGATAAAATGAATCGATTTACCGTTACAGTTTCGCGATACAAAACAAAGCATTATTAAGACTAATGGCAATAAAAGCATACCCTTCTTAATGAAAAAGTGTTTAGCAAAGTGAAATTAAATGGTAAGCAATACAGCTTCGTGCAGTAGAGACAGGGCATGTTGTACCTATATACTATCATACTTTCGTCATACACACCAAAAGACTAATAATAAAAAGAGTTTCTAAACTAAATGACTGACTAAATGATGAATATTGAAGGAAACTGAATTTATGAAAATATTCGTACAGCTTAAATTAATATTCCCGATACTTTATAATGACCGACTTCTACATTCTGCAACGCCTGTCTTTTAGAAGACATTCTTTATTTGCTATAAACTAAAAACAAAGTAATATTTAAAAAATTAACAGGCGTATACCGGGTGAT
The DNA here is from genome assembly GCA_014611495.1 of Limonius californicus. Classification (NCBI taxonomy): domain Eukaryota; kingdom Metazoa; phylum Arthropoda; class Insecta; order Coleoptera; family Elateridae; genus Limonius; species Limonius californicus. Next base: position 439 of record JABXWE010057655.1, on the reverse strand, counting down.
ATAATCGTGCAATATTGTTTCCTAGAGCCTTTGTTATAGCAGTTTGGAAAAAACTTTAAATACAAAAGTTGTTTGTTGGATTAATTATGATTTATTAACAGTTACTACCTAAAAAAGGGCATCCAATTTTTCTAAATTATTGTTTTGTATTTAAATGTATTATACATAATGGTCTTAATTTACAACCATATATAATAAAATTCAACTCCTAATATATCATTTTTATTAAATCGAACATCCTGTATATTTTTTCATTTTCGAGCTTGTCGTTCAATAAACCTTAAACGTGTGAAAAGTAAATCAAATACAAGGTATAATAACAATGCGTTTAAGGACCATTGAATGACACGCTCGAAAATGTAGAAGTTACTTAAAATAAGTGGACGCGACTGCCTCCCTGGACTTTCCCATACTGGAAACTGTTCATATCATCTTTATT
>JABXWE010057654.1:0-10607 GCA_014611495.1 Limonius californicus | reverse complement strand
TAGAGTCACCTCGTATAACGATTCTAAACGATTCAGGCAGAATGATTGAAAACAAAATTAACATTTTAATACAGAAAAGATAAACTTATATGGTCTAATCACGTCAGGAGTAATACATTCATTTGAAACTCAGTTGTCTAAAATATTAAATTTATATTATTTTTTAGAGTCACCTCGTATAGCGATTCTAAACGATTCAGGCATAATGATTCAAAACAAAATTAATATTTTAATACAGAAAAAGAAAACTTACATGATCTAACCATGTCAGGTGCAACATATTCATTTGAAACTCAGTTGTTTAAAACATTAAACTGATATTATTTTTTAGAGTCACCTCGTATGATGATTCTAAACGATTCAGGCAGAATAATTGAAAACCAAATTAATATTTTAATATAGAAAAGGAAAACCTACATAGTCTAACCATGACAGGCCTAAGATATTCACTTGAAACTCAGTTGTTTAAAACATTAAATTGATATTATTTTTTAGAGTCACCTCGTATGATGATTCTAAACGATTCAGGCAGAATAATTGAAAACCAAATTAATATTTTAATATAGAAAAGGAAAACCTACATAGTCTAACCATGTCAGGCGTAAGATATTCACTTGAAACTCAGTTGTTTAAAACATTAAATTGATATTATTTTTTAGAGTCACCTCGTATGACGATTCGAAACGATTCAGGCAGAATAATTGGATACAAAATTAGTATTTTAATACAGAAGAAGAAAACATACATGGTCGAACCATGTTAGGGGTAATACAATTATTTGAAACTCAGTTGTTTAAAATATTAAATTGATATTATTTTTTAGAGTCACCTCGTATGACGATTCTAAACGATTCAGGCAGAATAATTGGATACAAAATTAATATTTTAATACAGAAAAGGAAAACTTACATAGTCTAACCATGTCAGGCGAAGATATTCACTTGAAACTCAGGTGTTTAAAACATTAAATTGATATTATTTTTTAGAGTCACTTCGTATAGCGATTCTAAACGATTCAGGCAGAATGATTCAAAACAAAATTAGTATTTTAGTATAGAAAAAGAGAACTTACATGGTCTAACCATATTAGGCGAAATACAATCATTTGAAACTCAGTTGCTTAAGATATTAAATTGATATTATGTTTTAGAGCCACCTCGTATAAGAATCCTAAACCATTGCGCGTCAAAATGACTTAAAAACAAGTTGAATATGTTCATGCTAAAGTGAAAAATTCACAGGATCTAAATATGACCTGTGCCAGATTAACCTTGCACATTCAGTTGGTTTGGGAATTGAAATTGTTATTACTTTTTAAAGCCACCTCGTATACTAATTCCTAATCATTTATTCACAATATTGAAAAACATCATTCATATTGCAATACTGAAATGGAGAATTTACAAAATTTATCCGTGCCAGGCGTCACATTTTCACTACAAACTTACATATTTATAAAAAATGTATACAGAGGGCAGATACATAAAAACAACTCCACGGAAGGCCATTATTTTTACCCGTGCTTCCATAATAATATACAATAACATGTCAGTTGTACACGCTTTAATTATTTAGTGGATAGAAATCTGTATTCGTGAGCTCGTCGATAATTTAAGCCGACCCCTTTAGTTCTGTCATATATCAGGACAAAATAAATCATAGATAGGAATATTGTTTGGCTTAACTTAAAACAGGGCGAAAATAAAATTGTGCCAGTGGCGCATCTTGGTTAGGTTTTATTTCTCCAATTAGATTACAAAATTTAATAAGTGCTATCTGCTCTCGTGCACGTTATCGCTCAATTTCAGAACAACTTAATCTGCTCAGTGCCGACTCTATAGTCTAATCAAGTAGCTTCACACTTTCAATTAAATTACTAGAACCTATACAGAGTGTACGTTTGCCCTAAAAGGGTTTTGAAATAAAATCTAGCTTGAAATATATTAGACAAACTTCAATAATTGTATAGTATTAAACAGATTATGCGGTTGGGGGGATTTTAATAAAATACCCTGTATAATGTGGTAAAGTAAGGCAAATGCTAAAATTTAGATACTGCAAATGATATACAGGACGATAAAGACATTTTAGAGTAAACTAAATTACATCAGATGGACTATATAAACACAAAAAATTGTCGTAGATTCCTTCATACAACTGCAATGTTACTATATTCCATAGTTCAAGAATAAGGCACCTGGTAAAAAGTGCTTGTAGTTTAAGAAAACTATTATTTTAAAGAGGCTTGTAAAATAGAAGCAATTTTGTATCTTATTCCGAGATAACCTTTACAGCTTAATGTTGACCAATTTTTAGGAAGTTATAGCACAGGAGGTTCTTCCGGAAACATCCTGTATAGTACAGAAGCCAATAAGATAAGGTATGAAAATAGATATATACACTAGGCTCTAAAAAGTTTGAATTAAACGAAGGAGGCTAGTTATAGAAAATGGAACTTCTGTCTTAGTTTGTTTCTTATGATAGAAATAATTATTTTAATTAATCCGTTATTGTAGCACGAGCTTGGAATTACATCACATGCGTATGTTCATAGAAAAAATAAAAATATAATAACAAGTAGCTCAAGCCTTGACAAAACTTATTAGCAGAATAGAATGACAGATATTACTGTACGAATCGAGTTAAGACTTAATGTTTTGGTACCATATTTATAAAACAGAACCTATTCAGAAACATCCTGTATAATACAGAAACCAATAGGATAACAAAAAATAGACGTTGCAGCTCATATACAGTAGCTTATAGAAGTTAAGAATTACAGGAAATTAATTAAGTGTATCTATATGAAATGAGACTTTTGTCTTAGCTTCATTTTTATAATTATTTTAATTATTATAAATAATTCTTTCAATTTGTCATTTGTCATTACATCGTAAAAATGTTGTGTATAAAAAAATGAATAATAACAAATAGTTCACTTATTTTGACACTTTTACAAGAATGAAATGACAGGTAATATATTGTATGAATCGAATTAAGACATGATATTTACAGAATAATCTTGGTTCAGAAACATCATGTATAATAAAGAAGTTAATGAACTAATATAAAAAAACTGCACAGTATATACAGTAGCCTCTAGAAATTTTGAATTAAACAAAATTAATAGAGAGTTGTTCTAGAATATGAAACGCTTGTCTTAGCTTCATTCTTATAATAATTGAAACAATTTTTTAATTTCTTGTTTGTTATTGTAGGTCGAACAAGTAATTACATCTTAAAAATGTTGTGTGCATAGAAAAATAAAAAATTTAGTAATAAAAAAATATCTACAGCGGTTACAACTTATTTTCACGCTATTAACAGAATACAATGACAGGTAGTATATTGTACGAGTCGAGTTAAGACATGAATTTTGCTCTAATAGAACTCATTCAGAAATATCCTGTATAATACAGAAGCCAATAAAATAATATACGAAAATATATACAGTAGGCTCTAGAAATTTTGAATTAAACTATATTAATAAAGGGTGGATATAAAATATGATACGCTTGTCTTAGCTTCATTCTTACAATAATTGAAACAGTTATTTCCATTTGTTGTTTGTTATTGCCGCCAAAATATTAAACAAAAATATAAATCGCAGGAATAGCTATCGAACATGATTACTCAAAATCTCAGTAGTCGGATCTGCATATAACGTACTGGATAACTACGAGTAAATGGGCAAATACAACAACTACCTAAACGCAAGCAATTCCAGTCAGTCCAACACCTTAGCTGGTCTGCGTATTATAACCTATATAGCTTATATATGCTTATAGAAAATGCTAAGTAATATTGTTGGCCGAACAAGAAATTACATCTTAATATGGTTGTGTTCATAGAAAAATAAATAATAAAAAATATCTCCAGCGGTGACAACTTATTTTCAAACTATTAACAGAATAGATTGACCGGTAATATATTGTACGAGTCTAGTTAAGAAATAACTTGATTGCCACATTTCTCTAATAGAACCAATTCAGAAACATTTTGTATAATACTGAAGCCAATAAGATAATGTAGAAAAATAGATTCTGTCGCTTATATACAGCAGACTGTAGGAATATTGAATTAAACAACGAAGGGTGATTTTACAAAATGATACTCTTGTCTTAGCTTCATTCTTATAGTAGAAAAATAAAAACAAATAATAAGAAATAGTTTAAGCAGTAACAACTTGTTTTCATATCATTAATAGAATAGAACGATAAGTAATATATTGTACGAATCGAGCTAAGACAAGACTTTTGGTTCCCCATTTACCAAATACAACCTGTTCCGAAACTTCCTGTATAATAGGGAAGCCAATAAGAAACAGAAACAGAAAAATAAATGCAGAAGCTCATATACAGTAGACTCTAGAAATGTTGAATTAAATAAAACTAATAAATTGTGGCTATAGGTAGAAGAAGAAACCCTTGTCTTAGCTTCATTCTTATAAAAATTTAAATAGTTATTTTAATGTATTTGTTATAATAGACCACCCAAGGAATTACATCTTAAAAATGTAGAAAAATACAATATAGATAATAACAAATAACTCAACTTATTTTTACATTATTAAAATTATAGAATGACAGGTAATATATTGTACCAATCGACTTAAGTCGTACTTTTGGCAACCACATCTATAAACTAGAACCTATTTAGAACCAGCGTGGTTTTAAATAGGTTATTATACAGGGTGTATAATGCAGAGGCCAATAAGACAACAGAAAAATAGATCCTGCAGCTCATATACAATAGCTTGTTGTAGTTTTGAGTTAAGAAGGATTAATAAAAGGTGGATATAAAAAAACTCTCGTCTTAGCTTCATTCTTCTAATTGGAAGTCATTAATGTAGTTTGTTATTAGTAATTACTGGACGAAAATGTAATTACGTGTAAGCTTTTTGTTGTCATAGAATCACAAAAATTAGTAAACAGCTCAATGTATTTTGACAGCGAACTGAATAATATGAATATTGTGCGAGTCAAGCTACGACAAAAGTTTTATATTTTTTATCTTTTGTGAAATAGAACCTATTTGTAATTCATATCAAGGTAAAGAAGTCACGTTTATTAAGCGATGATTTAAAAAAAACAGATCTAGAGGCAGAAATAGTTCCTCAAATAAAGTAGTTTATTTTTTGTCCTTGTATAAGAGAATTCAAGTAGTGTTTGGCAACAATGTAACTCTAAAGGAACACTTCCACACATCTAATATAAAGCTAATTTGACAAAGCGAATATAATGAAAAGCTTCTTTTATGTTGAGAGCGTCCTCGAAGTAAAGCGCACATAATAATAAAATGTGAATAAACTTTCCAGAATTACGATTAAAATTAAAAGGCACCGAGACGCTCCGCTAGTGATAATAAAATTAAAAATGTCTTTGTCGGTGCGACCTTTCAGATTGACTTGTTTGCTCGTTGGCATACTTCAAAGGAATAATTTTCATAAGATCTTCCTTTAATGCTTCATCGGTCGACAAAAGCTTATTTGTAAAATTGTCTGCGTAAAAGCCATTTAATAACTTGTTATCGCCACAAAATTCTCTTATTTTTAATGGAGTTTCCATTAATTACATAACCCATTTATCCTTCATAATCAAGTGCATGTCAGAACCGAACCTTCCTTGCGCGGACCAAAATATTTGCCATTTACCTTCTAAATAATTATTATATGGTTATCTGCAGACGGTATCTGTCCGTCAGGTAAAGCTCACTGCACTGATGTCGCCGGCTTTGTGGTTAATCTGTTTTAGTGATGACAAGTAACCTAGTATGGCCATAAATAATTAAACCGGCCAGGTTTAGTGTTTAAACTTTAAAAACTTTGGAGGATATTTGCTGTGGGTCGGCGTCCTGCGGCGTCAAACTGAAGTGTTTTTAAATTTACCTGAATACCGGAAATTTTGTAAAGTCCTCGGAGGTTGCATTCTAGAGGCGTTAGATCAAGCAATCTTACAAAAAACTAATTAATTTAAACTCAGCAGCTTCTGCTTTCGTTGCTGAACCATCACTGGTAAAATTTTCTATTATCAGTTAGTTACCTGGCGTTTTAATGACACAATATGAATTATTAATGCTTGGTGCAACTGCAAAAATCAACCTGGCTAGTACAATAGAAGAATCTTCTAGGTATATCTTAATATTCCAGACTTTTTTCAATAATTTAAATAATACTTTATATATCAGTAGCGTATCATAAATATGGCCATCGGACTAGTTAACTACCAAGATAATATAGATATTTTTCATGTTTATCACAAACCGCGCTTAAATAATCTGCTTAGCATTTATGAAATATCTTGTAAATTTGTAAGAAGCTTATAAATATACAGGGTGTCTCAGTTTTACTTTTGATAATTTTGTCCTCGGAGGTAATATTTTAGAGGCGTTAGATCTAGCAATCTTACCAAAACCAATTAATTTAAACTCAGCAGCTACTGTTATCGTTCTCTCGTGCTGCTCAATAACAAAGTTTTCTATTATCAGTTAGTTACCTGGCGTTTCAATGACACAATATAAATTATTAATGCTTGGTGCAACTGCAAAAATCAACCTGGCTAATACAATAGAAGAATCTTCTAGGTATATCTTAATATTCCAGATTTTTTCAATAATTTAAATAATACTATCAATCAATAGCGTATCATAAATATGGCCATCGGACTAGTTAATTACCAAGATAAAATAGATATATTTAATATTACCAAAACCAATTAATTTAAACTCAGCAGCTACTGCTGTCGTTCTCTCGTGCTGCTCAATAACAAATTTTTCTATTATCGGTTAGTTACCTGGCGTTTCAATGACATAATATAAATTACCAGTGCTTAATGCAACTGCAAAAATCAACCTGGCTACTACAATAAAAGAATCTTCAATATATCTTAATATTAATATAGTTCATTCCCAAGATACTATTATTCATGTTTATGACAATACTTAAATAATCTAATTAGAATTTCTGAAATTTCTTGTAATCATATTAAGAAGCTTTGAAATATACAGGACGTTTCAGTTATAATCTTGATAATGTTCTAAAGTCCTCGGAGGTTGCATTCTAGAGGCGTTAGATCAAGCAATTATACCAAAAGTAATTAATTTACATTCAGTAGCTTCTGCTTTCGTTGCTGTAATATCACTAGTACATTTTTCTATTATCAATTAGTTACCTGGCGCTTCAGTGACACAGTATGTGTTAGCATAATTTGGTACAACTACAAAAATCCCCCAATTCTGGTTAACACAATGAAAAGATCTTCCGTATATCTTAATGTTCCAATTTTTTTCCAATAATTTATATAGTACTCTATATCAGTGGCGTATCATAAATATGGCTCTCGGGCTAGTTAATTAGCAAGATACTATTTTTCATGTTTATTACAAGCAGTGCTTACATAATCCAATTAGAATTTATGAAATTTCTTGTAAACATATTAAGAAGCTTTGAAATATACAGGGTGTTTTAGTTTTAAATTTGATAATTCTATAAATTCCTCGGATGTAACATTCTAGAGGCGTTGGATTAAGCAATTGTACCAAAAATAATTAATTTACATTCAGTAGTTTCTGCTTTCGTTGCTGTACCGTCACTAGTAAACTTTTCTATTATCGGTTAGTTACCTGGCGCTTGAATGACACAATATCTATTAGCATAACTTAATACAACTACAATAATCCCCCTGTTTCGGTTAACACAATAAAGAAACCTTCTACATATCTTAATGTTCCAGATTTTCTACAATAATTTAATTAATACTTTATGTCAATAGCGTATCATAAATATGGCCATTGGCCATCTTCTATATATCTTAATGTTCCAGATTTTATTTCAATAATTTAAATAATACTCTGTATCTGCTTTCGTTGCTGAACCATCAACAGCAAATTTTTCTAGTATCAGTTAGTTACTTGGCGTTTCAATGGCATAATATAAATTAGCAATGCCTAATGCAACTGCAAAAATCAATCTAGTAGTAATACAATGAAAGAGTCTTCTATATATCTTAATGTTCCAGATTTTTTTAATAATTTAAATAATCCTCTATATCAGTAGCGTAGCATAAATATGGCCATCGAGCTAATTAATTCCAAAGATACTATTTCTCATGTTTATCACAAGCCGTGCTTAAATACTCTAATTAGAATTAGTGAAATATCTGGTAAACATATAGGTAGTTCATAAATGTACAGGGTGTTTCAGTTTTAATCTTGATAATTTTCTAAAGTCCTCGGAGCTAGGTAACATTCTAGAGTCGGTAGATCATGCAATCTGACCAAAAATAATTTTTTTGAACTGAGCAGCTTCTACTTTCGTTGCTGAACCACCTTAGTTAATTTTCCTATTATCAGTTAGTGACCTGGTGTTCGATTTAGCAATCTTACTGTAAATAATTAAATTAAACTCAGCAGCGCCTATTTTCCCATTATCAGTTAGTTACCCTGCGTCCACTCCACATCTTCTATATATCTTAATGTTCTAGATTTTTTTTTCAGTAATTATGTAACACTCTGTATTAGTGTTGTATCATAAATATGGCGATAGAGCTAGTTTCTTGCAAAGATTTAGTTTTGCATGTTCATCACAAGTCATAAATATAACATAATTATGATTTATGAAATCTATTGTAAGCACATACGCAGCACACACTCTCTCACACACACACAGATATATATATATATATATATACAGAGTGTTTCAGTTTTATCTTGACAATTTTATATTCTTCAAAAGTCACAAAAATAATTAATTTAAATATATAGCTATTTTTGTTGCTGAACCATAACTAGCAAATTTTCCTATTATCAATTAGTTACCTGACGTTTCAATGACACAATACGTATTAGCAGTGTTTGGTACACCTTGCAAAAATTCCTTTGTTTTGATTAATGCAATAAAATAATCTTCTATATACTGTAATATTAATACTCTACGTAGCGTATCATAACTATAGCGATCCATCAAGTTTCTTCCAAAGATTTTATTTTTCATGTTTATTACGAGCCCTGCTTAAATCATTAAAATATAACTTACGAAATATCTTGTGAACATATAAGGAGCTTGTAAATATACAGAGTGTTTCAGTTTTAATCTTAATAATTTTCTAAAATTTTCAGAGGTAACATTCCACAGACGTTATATAAAGCAATCTTCCCAAATTATTTATATTTAAACGCAATTTCTTCTACTTTTGTTACGCAGCCCTCACTAGTATCAGTTAGTTACGTGGTGTTTCAAGTATCGTCAATGTGAAGATCGAGCTAGTTTCTTCCCAAGATTTGATTTATCATTATGAACCATGCTTAAATAATCCTAGTAGGTAATAGGTATAACTTATAAAATTAGTTTCAAATATATAAGAAACTTATAAATATACAGAGTGTTTTAGTTTAAATCTTGATTAATTTGTAAACTTGTCAGAGGTAACAATCTAGACTTTAAAGGCGTTAGACCAAGGAATTTTACCAAAAATAATTAATTTAAACTCAGCAGCTCCTACTTTTGTTGTTGAACCATCACTAGTAAATTCCTTATTTTCAGTTAGTTACGTGGCTTTTCAATAATAAAATACGTATTAGCAAGGCTTACCATAACTGAAAAAATCCGCCTTGGTGTTGGTTAAAGCAATAACAGAATTTTCTACACACCCCTAACAATACCATACCATATGGTATGGTACGTCAGTAGCGTATCATAAACACGGTGTTTTTCATGGCAAATATGTAATTATGATTTATATAATCTTTCATATAAGCAGCTTATAAATTTACACAGTGTTTTAGTTTTAATGTAGATAACCTCGAAAGTATAACATACAACTGAATTTCAGAGAAATCGTGTAGGCTAGTGGGTATGGCCGCGGGCTGTGACGCAAACTGTCCCGAGTTCTATTCCCGAGAACCCCCATGATATCTAGGTAGCTTTTTCAAAGAGAATGTCTCTATGTCGGCCCAGCCTTAAATGCATACCTGGGGGTAACATCATGGGGTAATAATAGGCGGCTTGGGCGTAGTACTGTGCGCACGAGTACCGCGACACTGTATAGGGAGACTATTACTACATAAATCTGAGAAGAAAACCTTAATATACTATTTTCTTATTTTGTTACGAACGGAAGATACGGAGTGTTACATTTCAATGATTTGCTAATCTGGCCGGTTGAATAGAAACTAACACTAATATGAAAAATTATAAATAAAAACTAATTTTTCTTGAAAAACATTGTCGACCATTATTATATATTATTTTATTAAATGTTGAATATGTGGAAAAGGCAACCCTAAGCAACAAATCAAATTAGTAATGTAGACATTAGATATAATTTGAAAAAACTCAATGGCGTCCAATATATTTTTAATAATTTTTTAGTGTGACCTTATAACACGCAATTGTTTACTAGAAACTAAATAGATAAGTTTTCATACAAATACAGGGTGTATAAAATACCGTTTCGATAGCTCCATTATTACAGAAGACAATAAACAAATTATTGATTCACCACATACGAATAATGGAGTACAATATTTGTTTCTTAATTCATTTAAATATTGTATTCTTGTAATTATTTGATATAACCGCCCTGTATGTGTATATATATATATATATATAT
>JABXWE010057649.1:0-18697 GCA_014611495.1 Limonius californicus | reverse complement strand
TTATCCTTATTCTTATCCTTATCCTTATCCTTATCCTTATCCTTATCCTTATCCTTATCCTTATCCTTATCCTTATCCTTAGCCTTATCCTTATCCTTATCCTTATCCTTATCCTTATCCTTATCCTTATCCTTATCCTTATCCTTATCCTTATCCTTATCCTAATCCTCATCCTCATCCTCATCTTTATCCTCATCCTCATCCTCATCGTCATCCTCATTCTCATCCACATCCACATCATCATCCTCATATCCTCATCCTCATCCTCATCCTAATCCTCATCCTCATCCTCATCCCCATCCTCATCCTATCCTATCCCTCATCCTCATGCTCATCCTCATCCTCGATTCTCATCCTATGCCTCATCCATCCATCCTCATCCTCACTTCCTCATCCATCTCATCCTCATCCCTCGACCTCATCCTCATCCTCATCCTCATCCTCATCCTCATCCTCATCCTCATCCTCATCCTCATCCTCATCCTCATCCTCATCCTCATCCTCATCCTCATCCTCATCCTCATCCTCATCCTCATCCTCATCCTCATCCTCATTCTCATCCTTCTCCTTCTCCTTAGTTTTCGTCTTCTTCATCTTCTTTTTCCTCCAGTCCTCCAACTGATAAAGGTTAGCAGTTTTTTGCTAATTAAAATACTCCCTGTAGTCACCCCCGTCCATACTTTGATGTTTTTCAGCCAGCTTGTCCTCTTTCTACTGGCTCCACTTTTTCCTTCTATCTTCCCTGTCGTAATTCTGTGTAGCAACTCTGTCTATTATATCTTAGAATATGTCACAGGTATTCCATATTTCTTTTATTATCGTTAGGAGGAGTTCTCGTACTATTACTGTTCTTTCCAAAACTTGAGCTTTTGTAACACGGTTTATTCAAATATTTTCTGTGAGCACATATTTCATGCGGCGTATGTTAAAATCTGTAACAGCACAATTACCCCGTGGACAAAAACCCCCCCGACATTAACGCCTCGTCAATAACTCCCGGACAATAACCCCCTATTTAAACTACCCCGAACATTAAATCCCCTAATAAAAATAAAAACTATTTAAATACATTTTCCTTAAACAACAAAATTCTTATATTCACTTAGGTTAGGATAGGTTAGGTTAGGTTAGATTAGGTATTTTATAAGTAGGGGGCCTCGGTGGAGTAGTGCGGATACGCGTTGCCAATCGAAGTCACCACGAAATGTGGCCTATTGGCTGGAGTGTTCGAATCCCGACTGGGGCGACCGCATTTCGCTTAGTTAAGTTTAGGGTGCATGTTGCATGAATGGTTAGTATGTAAGGGACGCCCGCACCCCCCTGAAGTAATACGAAAGCGGTTCAGGGGAGGGGGGACGGTAGGATGAATGAATTGGAAAAAAAAGGTATTTTATAAGTAATTTATATTTTCTCCCTCTATCTATCTGTAAAATGTGCATGTTAGGTGTCAATATATTGTTCAATTTGTATCCATATTTTGTTGAGTCAAATAAATTCGTTTAAAATTTGTATTTTCTTAAATTTATTTTAAAACATTTTACTTTGTCAAATACATTTTTGTATCCATTGTTTGTCGTATCAAGGAAATTTTATTGAAAGAGTTTTCTTTGGTTTCCTATGGTTAATCGTAAATTTACTTCTGCTGTTTACTAAAAATTATGTCTCACTCATACTTAAACTCAAACCCATTTTCGCTTTCTTCCTTTACTCTTTTCAATACTCCTTGCATTTTTGCTTCTACTGAGGCCATTAAAATGATGTCATCAGCATAGTGGATGTTGTTATGTACTATTTCCTATATAATAATATTTCAATATAAACTTTAAAATGTAAGTTGAAAAGAATAGGGGATAATTAATACACAGTCTTGTCTAACGCCGCATTTAATTTTTACTTCCTCTGTGCCTTCGTCTCCAATCCTTATGCACGCCTGTTGGTTCCAGTATGAATATTCTTATATTTTCTGCATCTATAGATATTCTTTTTAGCAGTTTCACTAGTTCGTCATGCCTCACCTTGTCAAACTCTTTTGGTATAGTCGATAAAATAGTCTGTAACGTCTTTATTCATATCGCTGCACTTCTTTATTAGAACTTATAAAGTAAATAACCCTCCTACCCATGCCAGTTCGAAATCCAAAATGGTTGTTGCTGAACTCTGCCTCACAGTTTAGTTTAATCCTTTGTGCATTATTTCCAAGAACGCCTGACTCATGAGACCTATGCTTCTATTGTCTTCACATTTTCTAGCGCTTCTCGTCGTCGATGTTACTGAACAACTTGACCCGAATTTCTACATCTTCTTCATCGATAGTTCTTAACAATTCTATGTGTAGTCAGTGACAACTATTGAACTCGACTATTTAAAGTATATTGCTAGAGAAAAGTTCTTCGCCAAGTCAACAATGAAAACCCAATCTTAATCATCTAAAAAACAAAGGCTTAAATACTAAATCCCCGTTAGGATTCCTTAGGCTTATCCAGTTGATAAAATATTTGCCAGAAATCAATTCCAAAATTGTATTCTGTTCAAATAACAATTTGTTAAGAATCCCTAAAAATAAAGTGAAAACTTTGGAAAAGTCGGGGAATTTACGAAATTGACTGTTCTCACTGTAATAGAAAATAAATAGGGCAAACTAAATGTAATATGCTACTCAACTATATCGAACAGCTGCGTCTAAAGTTCAAATTGCCATGATGGTGGCTAAACTTCATAGCGGAGAAGGCAGAGGAAGAAGAAACAACGAAATATTGAGATTAGGTTTACAGAACGGTAGCTCACTTCAAAAGCCATAGGTTTGATAAATTTAGTGTTGCCCAGTATATTTACAAGACGGTATAATCTTAAATCCAAAATTGCTAAAAACGTATGTCTTCAACAAAAGAACTAAATTGCTATGAGAGAATTCTATTTTCAGAAATAGGAGGGATGTTTCAAATTCAGATGGTAGGCCAATACCTAACTCAGATTTAATACATATGTGAAAACATTGGGTTAAACGTGATGAACCCTAATGCGGATTTAGTATTTAAATCATTGTTTTTCAATAGATTAGCATTTGACTTCTATATTTGACTTGGTAAAGAACTTATCTTCAGGACAATTTCTTAGACAAGATACTCTAGATAGTCCAAGTTCTCCGATTCCTATTGAAGATGGCAGCTTTGATACCGAAATATGTATTTAGATATGTTATATATCGTGGTGGTAAGGGATTTTTCATAGTTTCATATATCTTCTTAAAATATTTAAAAAGCTTTATATTTTAAAATATTTTTAATAGCTACTTTCAGTTGTAATAGTCAAAACTGATTAATCGGCTTGTAAGTAATTAAGGGTGTGGGAGTCACAGAGAAATTGCGCTACTAAACATCGATTTATTTCTTCACATTTCATAGTGGCGATGGAAAATATTCAGTTCAGGGATTGTATTTTTCAAAAGGGTGTTCCATTTCTTGTATAACTAGATGCAAATATAATAATGGTTTATATTTTCCGTTTGGCTCTTCATCAAGCAAGTAGGGGTTTGTTGTGTTTTGGTCCGCGGTGTTAATTCTGTTTTTCCGATGATTAAGCAAGAAGCACAAATTATTTTGAGTGAAAAAGGTTACTAATTGATTCATTTAAATTTTCCAAAACTCATAGACATAAAAATGTTATAAATTGTTGGTGTTACATTTGCTCCCACAAAATTTATTCATAATGAGTTAAAACCAAACCGCTTCACGATAGATACATTATACTAATTTTATAACAAGAACACGTTAACCTATAATGATTTTAGTATCTAATTTTCTGGTTATTAAACCTGTACCTGAGCTAATCCTTGGGACCAAAACTTGTGGTCAAACTAACTGGTGGGATTTATGGACCACCTGCGGATGTGGTCGAACTGACATAAGTCCAGTTATTTATACAGATAAATATTGAGCAGGATATATTTTAAAATATCGTTCTCTAGCTAATTAATTAATTTACTAGGAAGATAACATGCTCCGTACAATTTTAATAGCGTTACGCACCATTACTATAGAGCAAAAAAGAAGGATTGTTATTTTACTTCGTGGTAATATTCCTCTCGGGAATATAAAATTGAAAGGTGTTCACTGCAACATTTTCACGAGTACTGCTAAAAATTATGTTTTTGTAATCCTTAGGCAATAACAGTTCGCAAGAGGTCGCAATCGGTTGCCTTTTAAGTAAGATAATCCAATTACAAAGTTTTATTTTGAATAAGGATACCGGGAGTGTTCACCGTAGAGTAGGATAAATTTATTTTGGAAGCCTACTTTATGTCTCGAGAACGTAGCCAAAATTGACAGTACTCCTGTCATCCTTACTTCAATCAGCTCCAAGAGCAATTCCCCAACAAAGCAGTCTGCTTTGAAATTCTCACATCTAATACAGCATCTCTAAAGGCAAGTTTAGGAACTATGCTTACGGAAGACCCTGTACCGCATATATAATAGCGGATAGATGCAAGTCCCAACAAATTATAAAGATGTTGCTTTCGTCAAACAGATAATACGCATGATGCTGTATATGTAACTGAGTTACTAAACATTTCCATTTCAAGTCTTTCATACGCTTGCAAAAAAAGTACTTCATATGCACCCATATAAAGTGTGGTTTGCCAAGAGCTGTTGCAGGGATATTTTTAAATAAATTATAAACTACAAGAGGCCATAGTGAATACCGCGAGTAAAATCACACCAAAATTGTTGGGAATTATTTTTGAAAATATGAAGGGCAGAACTAATGTTTGTTTAGGTAATGATGTGGACATTTCGAGCAACCATGATCACACACAATCTTTAAAAAAATTTAAATTAAAACTATATTATTATAGTATTACGAACCCAATTTCCCAAAATTCTAAATTAAATTATTATTGATTCATAGCTGTTGTAATGTGATTTCAATTAGTTGCATACACATTTATGTTGCAAGTAGTGATGTCATTTTACTCAGCAAATTCAAAGTATATTAGACTATTAAATTAGGCAATGTGGAATAAGTAATACGCTTGATAAGGGAAATTGAGTAATAAGCAGGTCATTGCTTATGGGTGGAAAAGGGAATTTATAAAAGGCACTTAAGGGTTGAAGAGGGGTGAATAGTTGGCAGTTGTCAATGAGTGATTAATAAAAGAGAGTATTCCAACCTAGCAATGGCATTGCACCTAAGGTTTTTATTATTCTAAGTAGTTTAGAATAATGTTTTAGGATAAGTTGTTATAGTCTTGTAGAACGTACAAATGAATAAATCCAATCATTTTATATAAGGGTAGTTGTTTCTCTAGTGATCCCGGCAATAAAGACAAAGGGCTCCTTATCGATTACAGCCATAGGTGTAACAATAGTAAGCAATCATTATAAGCAAAAGTCCGAAAAAAAATGTTTTAATTCATTGAAAATATGTATAAATTGTTTTGTTAAAATGTGTTTTTTGCGTACAGGTTAACTATGTAATTTAAAAAATTACGTACTACGTAAGTCATAATTTACAACAAGAAAAGTCTTTAAAAGTCTCGAAAGGAAATTACATCTGCAACCATACAAATATCATTCGACACCACTGGAATCAATCAAGGTAACACTAAGCCGTAAGCGGATAAGAAAAAATCTATATGGAGCGGCACCTTTAATCATTTTCGGTCGCACTGTACTATTGAGTCGTCTATGTTTTTTGGTCTACTCTCTGCAGGTCCTCATATTTATGTCATGTATTGTTTGAATATGGCAGTATGACATATATAAAATATAACATGTTTAGATATTATACAGGATGCCCAATTTTTCGCTGCTCACCGTTGGTATCTCGGAAACGGTAAGAGCTACGGGGTCGGTTAAATGACAAAATAATTTGGATTTTTATGGTGATTGACAATCTGAAACCAATCCTGGATATTTTGATTCGTTCTTGATTTATCACGAAAAAATTGAAAATTGTGATTTTAGAAATAAATTATTATCTTGGTTGCCATTGCCACTATTTCAATCAAACTTTGTACTTTTATGTTTTTGATCACTGTAAGTTGAATGAAATTGACCGAAATTTTCTACGCCTTCTAGATTTCAATCTGCGATAGTCTACTTTTTGATTTCTTATCGCCGTCATATTGGATTGTTACACCATTAGATAGACAAAAAAATTATCTTCTCAAATTGGTAACCAACCTAACCTTTTCCTTCCAAACAACTTGTAAAAATTTGAAAATTATTGTAAACAATTTGTAAAATCGCGTAGGCTTTGTAAAACCATAAAACAACAATTAAAGTGACAGATTGTAGTGCTAATTGTCATTTAAACTCCTTAAATACTGCAAACATTTTATTGGTGTAACGATAACGAGATAACAAATTCAAAAACAGCAGATGATTATATACATTTTGAAAGTGCATGCCGTTTATACAACAACTGCAACCAACGGGTAACAAATGATTTGTGTTTATAACGAAATAGACAATTGCGTTTAAGTACTGTATTTAGAATTTGTGTATCGTGTTTTGTAATTGTCAAGCTGTTCGCCGATGAAGGAAAGCTACAGAACTTCTGTTATAGCGTCTGAACATTGTGCAAATTTGTATCCAGAGAGAGAACTACTCCACCTGTTTGTGGCAGGTTTAGAAGACCACGAGGGTCGTATAGAAAAGGAATTATTACTAATGTAGTTAATGTGCTGACTCAATTAGCGATTGATCCAGAAAACTCCAGCCGAAGAATTTCTCAAGAGTGTGGTACTGATGATTCACATCTGAGGAAAATCATAACTACCATGATTATACATTCACACCTGTAAATAGTCTTCATCTTGCGGATGGCAATAAAAAATTGAATTTTTGATATTGGTTTTGTGAAAACGGCAGCAAGATCCACATTTTTCAAAAAAAAAAATACTTTGGACTGATGAATCTCTATTTACAAATTTGGGTATGTTTAACAGAAAAAATCTTAATTACTGTGCAACAGAGAATCTCCATTTAATAAGAAAGACTAGGCCGCAAGTTCGATATTCTTTGAACGTATCTTCTTCTTCTAGTACTATTTCCTACCGAAGGTTGGCGACCAATATAGCAATCTGCACCTTGGACATGGCTGCACGGAATAGGGATGTGGTTGACGTGCCATAGCAAATGAGTAGATTCTTCAACCCAGACGTTCTCCTACGTCCGGGACCACGTTTTCCTTGTACTTTCCCTTGTATCACCAGTTGCATAAGTTCGTATTTGTCATTACGCATAACATGTCCAAAGTATTCGAGTTTCCTCTATTTTATCGTTTTTTGAACCTCTAATTCCTTGTTCATTCTGCGCAATACTTCTACATTTGTGATCCTGTCGGTCCACGAAATCTTTAACATGCGCCTGTATGTCCACATTTCAAACGCATCAATTTTCTTAGATAAAGCTTTAGTGAGAAACCGTGCCTCCATTCCACACAACAAAACAGGGAACACATAGCATTTCAGTATTCTTATAGGTAGGTGGATATTAAAGTCTCTATTGCAGAGAAGGGTTTTCATTTTGGTGAAGGTATTTCTGGCCTGTTCTATTTGGCTTGCTACCTCCGCTTCTTGTCTCCAGTCATCTTTTAAAATAGTTCCTAGGTATTTATATGCGGAAACTTTTTCAATTTGTTCCTGCCCAACCATTATGTTTCTGTGAAGACTGTCTATTTTTTCAACCACCACATATTTTGTTTTCTTTATGTTCATTTCTAATTCGTATTCTCCACTTTCATTGTTTACATAATTAAACAAGTTTTGTAAGTCTTCAGCTGTTTCGGCTATAAGCACACTGTCACCTGCATAGCGGAGGTTGTTTATTATTTTACCATAGATTGTTATACCTTCCTTTTTATTGTATAGCGCAATTTTGGAGATCATCTCCGAATACAGATTCAATAGACGCGGGGAAAGTATATAACCTTGTCGTACAACCCGTCGGATTTGAATTTCTTCAGTGAGTCTACTCTACTACTACTCTTCTACTCTAACTTCCGCCCTTTGATTCCAGTAGAGGTTGGATATGACGTTTATGTCTTGATGGTCTAAATTTAACATGTGCAATATATTCATTAATGGGTTGTGTTGGACTTTATCAAAAGCTTTTTTGTAGTCAATAAATCTTAGGAACACGTTTTCATCAATATCTCTACATCTCTGTACCAGCACAATAATTGTAAATAGATCTTCTCTTGTGCCAAACCCATTCCTAAATCCAAGTTGGGTCTTAGTAAGGAATTCTTCTCACTTTTTGTATAGTCTGTTATTAATAATTTTTAAAAACAATTTTAATAAGTGGTTCATTAAGCTTATTGTTCGGTAATCCTCACATCTCTTTGGGTGTGATATTTTTGGGAGAGTAGCGAAGGTAGATTTTAGCCATTCGTTGGGCATCTTTCCGGATTTATATATATTGTTGAAAAGCTTTGTCAAAACTGACATATTTTCAACAGTAATTACATAAGTGGTGATAATTTTTTTAATTCCATTTTGACAATTTAAATTGACTTTATTAACTCCATAGTAACCGTCATAAAGAGTTCATGATTCACTAGTGAAATCAAACCATTTTAAAAATTTCAAAAACGAACAGATTTTTGTTAATTTCTATTTATTTACTTATTTTACAAAAATATTAACATTGAATATTAGTTT
Source organism: Limonius californicus (assembly GCA_014611495.1). Taxonomy (NCBI): domain Eukaryota; kingdom Metazoa; phylum Arthropoda; class Insecta; order Coleoptera; family Elateridae; genus Limonius; species Limonius californicus. The sequence goes on along the minus strand of JABXWE010057649.1, from coordinate 10,032 downwards.
TCGCCTTTGTAAGATGAAATATAAAAGTTACAATTATTCAAATTACTAAATTTTACATCAAATTGTGGATGAAGAGGCAAATTAATGTCTTGATTAGTTTCTTGCTTTGACACGGAATTTGATGCAGAGGAGCTTGCTGCGGAATTCAAGGCAGATCTATTATTAATGATTGTTGATGATTGCTCAATGATTCTTCTCGAAATTTCGATTTTATTGTTCAGAGAATCCTCTATGTATCCTTCGACGACACTATTCGAACGCCAACCGCCGTGTCTCTTTACAACTGCTAAATCTGCCCCAGAGTCTGCTAGTAGAGTTGCACTTGAACGCCTAAAACTATGACCCGTGTATTCTAGTGGATTTGAAAGGCCTAGAAATTGTACAATTTTTCTAGGAATTGTTGAAAAAGTGTTCACTCCTACGGGTTGTACCGTGCATTTTTTGTTCTTGTAATTGATGAACAATCGTTTATGTGATATCTTTTCAGGCCGTAATTTTCTGTACTTTCGAAAAACGTCAATAGCAGAAACAGAGTTACTTCCATTGATGATGGTAAATGTTCTGGGTTTATGAGTCTTCGTGTCCGGAATTTGAACTACATCATCGACTGACATGGCCACCAGTTCACCAATTCTACATCCTCCAAAAATTCCCACGATAAAAATTACTTTTTGCAATAAATATTCATCATCAGAAGCATTATCTAAGAACCTCTCCATTCCTTCGAGTGTGAACACTTTGGATTTCTTTGGCCTGTGCCCTACAGACTGTTGTTCTAGGAAAGCTGACACTTGATGAAATCTGTAACAATGAATAGTTTAAACTTCATAAATAATAATCATTGCGATATCACAAACCTGCTTATATCAATATTTTCCTTCCCAGATAACATTTTCTTCAGTTGGGAATAATACGACCACAGTGATGAAGATTTAGCATTTTTAGACCGTTCCGAAATATAAGCCAAAATAATTTTTTCGTTTACTCCTTTTGCATGTTTTCTCTTCCTCCACTAACAGAAATTCGTATACTCTTTTTCATATGAATGCTTGGATTTTGCTGGCACCACTTTATTCATAGCTTCCAAAGCTTCGTCCAAGACTGCTGAGGGTACAATAACTTCGTTTTCGTCTTGAACTTCTAAAATTCCAGACATTTTTGTCTCGCAAACACACAAAATCCGAAAGCGTCACAACTTTAGAACAATGTAAACAACTGGTTGTTAAGGTGTGAAAATTAGTTTCGCAGTCTACACGATTTCTCGATTGAATTTTTTTTAATTCCAATTTGAATTTTATTCATAAAATCCGTCAAAATGGAATAAAAACATATAAACACCATGTGAATCAAACATATTTATTCACTCAAAGAAATGATCTCACTCGCACTGCGTGCTCGTGATCTCAACATCTTTTCGTAAGTAAACGTATGTTTGATTCACTTGGTGTTTAATATTTATGATAATTTTAACTAGATGCACGAATCTTTGTTGCTATAGAAATCTCACGAGTGGACGAAGTCCACGAGTGGGATTTCTTAATAGCAACAAATATGAGTGTTAATCTAGTTAAAAATATCAAAAAAAAATTATTACCACGAATGTAATTCGGCGTGATTATTTTTTAAACTATGTCGCAAAATGTTAAACAAGTATTTAAGTATTTTATTAAACAATTAAGAATATTTATAACTGTTGTTTGTAATGGTGCAATTATTGTAGGTAATTGTACAATTTCCTTGAGATGAAGAGGATGAAACAGTGTCTCCTCTTAAGTTGTTGATTACGGTTGCGTGATGCTCTTCGTCAAGTTGTAGGTAGGGTTTGATGGAACTTGCAGATGAGTGTCCTGTTATTTTTAACAACTGCTGCTCACCTACTCCACTTTTAGCTAGTTGTGTTACAGCAGAAGAACGATGTGAATGGTTTGTAATTTTTATTTTGTTAGGATTCAAGCCAATCTTTTGAGCCGCTTGTTTTGTCCATTTTCCTATTTCGTTTTGTCCTACCGGAGATTTTTATACCACCCCTTAGATAAAGGTTCCTGCCAATATGGATTAGGTGTCAAAAATAAACGATCAATTTGAATATTTTCAGTTCTTTTTGACATTAATTTATGAAAAAGACGTACCGGACATTTGTCAGAGTCATTTTTATTTGGCGTTAAAAATTTGCTATCAGTTAACCTGTGCGATCCACCTTATGCGGTTTATAAATTATCGGGTTATATTCTATCCTTCCAGTATGATTTCCATAATGATCTATTTCTTCTCTAAAATATTGCACTAATGCTTTTGTTGCTTCTCCGCCTCTCCATGCCAGTTCGTAGCTAGCAGTGTGATAAAACTTTCTTTGTAAGCCATTTGGAGTATTTTCGTCCCACGCTGCTATCATTTGTTCTATTTCTTCTTTCCTGAGAGCTGCAGAAGATGATTTTCTTTTTTCGGGAATTTGTTGAAGTTCTCGACGTTTACAATTACGCGCGTCTCGCGCTGTCTTAAATACAATATCACTGAAAGGATCAATTTTTCTATTATAATCCCTGAAATATTTTTCCTGGATAAGTTTTGCAGTTCCATTCCACAAAGTTTTGACAACAGATTCTTTGTAGTTTTCTCCATTTTTTTTGCGCATGTTATATGCCCAGTCCTCCAAAATTGATGCGATTTGTTTCACCTCGATTGATGCAGATAACTCATAATTACGTTCAAGGCAAAACTCTGAAAACTATTTCCATATAGTGTTCTTGCTTTTTTTGGTGTTGATTGGTGTTGTTTGTTCGACAGCCGTTTGTATTGAATCAGCCGAGCTTTGACCAAATCTCGTGCTCATGTTGGTTTCTGTAAGATTACTAATTGTAAAGTTTCTTCGAATTTATGCCAATTCACTCACCTTATGTTAGAGAAAATCTCAAAATCGAAATCTGAATTGTACTTCATAATGGCGACGGTGCTGAATTTTTAATGTTTATACTGAGACAAATGGCTGCGCTACCTTAACAACCAAGTCAATGCTAACTTTTTATGCATTTATTTAAACAAAGATCCAATGAAACAACGTGAAAAAATAGTCGCTGTAATTTGCTACTAGCGAATAGTCAGTGTAATTCACTACTAGCGAATAGTCAGTGTAATTTTGATGCTATTGGTCGATTTGAAATTTTGTCTCATTACGATTGATTGATAGGACTGTTTAAAAAATAATCATTTTAATTAATTTTATTAGTTCTATAGCAACTTCGTCTGGTCCGGTAACGTTGTCAGTTTTTGCAACCTTGATGGCGTACGAACTTCTTCTTTTGTTATTTTTGGGGCTTGTTCCTTATTTTGAGTTTCTTCAAGATCCATTCTATTGTCTTCAAACAGCTTCTCAGTATATCTTTTCAATGTGATCATTGTTTCTTCTATTGTCAAGCGCGGTTTGCCATTTTGATCAATTAGGATTCCGTTGTGAGATTTTCTAAAAATACCGCACCCTTCCTTTATCTTTTTATGCATGTTATAAGAATCATGCTTCTTTTCTAGGTCTTACATTTTCCGCTATCCATTTTTCTTTAGCTTCTCGAATCTTTTGTTTAATCTATTTATGGATATGACGATATTTTTGTTTATCTTTGTTCTTGAACTTCCTTCTTTGTTGCATCAACTCTATTATCTCATTCGTCAGCCATTTTCTGTTTTTCTTTATATTCTCAGGTTTCAAGTACTGCTTCCCACTTGCAATTATTGCTTCTTTAATATCTTTCCAAACTTTGTCTATATTGTCTTCGTCATTTTCTGTTCGTAAAATCTTGTCTAGATTTTCATTAATCTCTTTAGATACTTTTCTGGCCACGTCTTCTTGTTTTAACTTTTTAATATCTAACTTTTCTTTTTCTTGATGTTTAGCAATTTTTTAATTTTACATTAATTTTCGTTACGGGTCGGTTATGATCCGAATTAATATCTGCTCCGGGGTATGTCTTACAGCTTTGATACTATTACGGTATCTTTCATTAATAAGAATAAAGTTTATTTGATTTCGGATAACTCTTTGTTTATAATCGGCGGGAGATATCCATGTATATATATATCTTCTTGGGGGTAATTTTCCATTTTCCTTGTTCACTTTCTCCTATTTTTCAGTTAAAATCTCCCATAATGATGCATAATTCTTTTTTCTTTACGTATTTCAGAGCTGCTTTCACTTCTTCGTAAGATTCTTCCATATCTTGATTTGTTTTGTATACAGTATGCATACACCTATATTACATTAACGTCCACTGGGGAAACAGATAATTGTAACAGCAGAACTCTGTCTGAAATTGGTACGAAATTTATTACAGATTTGTTCGTTTTTTTTGAGACAATAATTGAAAGTATGGGCTGGCCTTTTAGATATTGCGGTTCTGGATCCATATTTTATCGATGGACATTTAGATGGACCTGGTATTTGCATCTTTTGCAAACAAGTTTCGAACATATACTAGACGAATTGCCATTAGTAGCCTTTCAGTAGCATAAATGGTACCAGTAAGACGGAGCTGGTCCTCACAAGGCCCACATTGTTCAATATTATTTAGATGCATATTTTCAAAATTCATGGCTTGGTAGGTTTCGCCCTGTTTGCTGGCCTCCACGATCGTCAGGCTTAGCCCCTATGGATTACTTTCTTTGTGGCAATGTAAAAGACGCTGTGTATGCATCCCGGGCGGAAAATATCGGACATTTTCGCCCCAAAATCGAAAAGGCCTTCAACTCCATTCCGAGGCAGACTATCCAAAAAGCATTGGACGGAATGAATTTGAGGACTAACCTCTGTTTCACAACTAACGACTTTGCAAAATTAAAATAATCATTTATAATTATTTTTTATTAAGACCAAATCAGCCAAATATCACAATGTTTTATTTTTAGTTACAATAATTTAGTACATTGTGAAAACATATTAAAAAAAGGAACCAATTGGAAATTGTCTGTTCGCTCATGTTAAACACATGTATCATGGTGGTTATATGAAAATGTAATTTGTTATAAATAAGTAATATTTGTTTAAAAATGTGTGTTTACACCTTTTACTATTGACATTTGGCAAATTATTATACAGAAATTTTGCTCTTTATCTTATTAGATATTAATAATAAATGTATACTTGTTAGTTTTGAAAAAGCTAATTAATTAGCGAAACGTAAACAGAAAAAATTGAAATAGTGTCAATAGCAGGGAAGATAATAATTTATTGCCATAAAGAAGCCCAAATTTTCTCTCATTTAAACGACCTCACTGTTTCTGAGATGCCAATAGTGATCATCGAAAAATTCACCACCCTATACACAATATTTACCTTTATTTGATTTGTTATATATAATAGAACAAAAACTAAGATGAACCAGTAAAAAATGTTTACGTGTTTCGGATCTGATTCTGAGTGAAATTATTACCAAAACATATTAACTTTTTCTGTTACAATATAAGTTAGAAACTTATTAGATAGCAATACTTTCTAAATCAATTCCACATGAAGAAGCAATCAATTGTAATCGACATTCGAAAAGTTTCACATTTTTTAACATGTTTTTTATTTTTCAACACTACAGTCCTGACGGTTTACGATATCTCTATAATCATTTATACATATCCAGTATATTAAATATCACGTGAAAACAAGAACCTCTTAATAGGAAATCAGTAACTTATAGCCATTCTATTTATGACTAATATCCACGTTTTTAATGTTAATGAGGAGTTCCTCCTTTTAGACGTATTTGAGATTTACCTTGTATTTATTTGATAGTCTGGCTTAATTACCTAACGTGGTAATTAACGATCAAACGTTTAATCTAGTCGATGAAACTTCAATGACATGCCCCAATCAAATAAATAAACAAACAAAACCTAAAGCCATATTATCGTAGTGCATTAACTGATCCGCTACACCGATTTGCGCCTGGCCAATAAATTAAACCTGGCATGCTGAATTTTGGGTTTCCCAAGTCAAGTTTTTATTTCTGACAAGCAGTAGGTTCTTTTTCTTTTTTGGATTCAATTATTGACCTCAGCAGGAACCCGACGTTTATTTTAGTGGCAAAATTGTCGAACCCCTTAACGATTGAAATGTAGCTGACTAACACAGCCTACAAACATCAGTGTCGTTTCTTGTTTAGCGTTGCTAGAACACTCTAAATTCAATGTCATTGCGATTGTGCTCTTGAAATTATAACCGCAACCGCAAATCAATAAAAATTACCTATATAGCGCCAAGTACTTCTATTAAGTGGTTAAATTATCAAATAAAGTGCTGCTTTCATTAGCGCTGGGTAATTCAATTTCCTATATTATACTAATGAATTATTTTTCATAATGTGGGAAGTTGTTCCGCTAGCCATTAATTCAGGAAGGATGTATTAAATATGTCAGAAAGTAGTACAATGTAATTCAGATTAATTAACCATCGTCTGTTACTTAAACGAGAGGGAGAGTGGGACGTATAGCTATAATTCTTTGCGAGTTCGATGTCAATCGTGTGCATTTCAATGTCTTCTGACAGCTTTACCTTGACTTGATTTTAGCTGTTGCAATGCTGCTAATTTGACCAAAATTGTTAGAAAAACGTTAAATTTCATGGATGATTGGTCACCATTTTTGCTGCAATTTCAATGCTATCAAGGGTCAGCAAACCACTTATTGATTTGTAGAAAGAAATTATAGATAATGCAGTTGAAGTGCCTCCATATTGCAACATGGGCTCGAATTGGCCGGATGGAAAGCTCCTGTAGAAACACAAGAAACGCCAGTGAGCGAAGGCCGTGTTTCATAAAAACTTACGTACTTTACGTTTAAGTTTCAAGGTTCGTTCCTATTGCGTTTGTCACCTAACAAGGGGCACCATGTCAAAGGACAGAATGTAAGGAAGCAGCGCTAATGTACTTAATACCGTTAATGCAAAGTTATCGATGCGGAATTTTATGAATTATCAATTATAAGCTCTTAATTCGCGAATGAAGTAGTTCCTTATTAATATTGTAGAGAAAACCTCGAAGAAAATTATTTTCATCCCAGGAACTCTTTAAAATGCTAGAAACCAGTTATCATCGCCTGTATGTTCTAACTGATATGAATAAGAAGCAACACAAGAACCTTGATTAACACCACGACAATTAATTTATGTGCATTAAATTTTAATGATTTATTGAGCATTAAATTTAATTAGATCGCTTTTAAATTAAATCTGAAAAATATTGAAGTTGAAAGTCAAAATGTAGCATTTAAATTGAGTTCAAGAAAGAATACAATCGGGGAACATATTTTGGATATCAACAATATTAAACCATAACTTTACAGGTTTTTAATTATATCTGAAAAACATATTTTCAAAACTATTGAGCCATATAGATTAACTTATGATATAGTATAACTTGGCGGTTTATTTTACATATAACCAGAAGAAGAATAGAGTCAAACAGAAACAGATTCAAGGTCAAGCACATTGTGATTGTAATATTGTTCACCCATGCCGTTACAAGTTTTAATTTAAATCTGAAGAACATGTTTTCAGAGATATTAAAGCAATTAAATTAACTTCAAGAAAAAAATATAATGTGGTGACTGATTACAGAATTCTACTCATTCTAATGAAATGAACAGAATATAATTATAATATATAATTTGGTGATGTTTTAAAAATTATTATCAGAAGAACAAAAGATCACCAATGGAAACTCACATAAGTAAATGCATTATGGCTACCAATATTGTTAAGCCACCTCCCTAGAAGTGTAAATCAAAATCTAAAAAACGAGCTTCCAAAAACGTTGAAGGTGACAGTCTCAATTCTAGTAAAACGAATTAATGATAACAAATGGAAACATATACAGAGGCAAACATATATCATGTTTAATAATCTGTGTAATAATAAGTGTACGTCTACAAAAAGAATATTCAAAGTGAAACATTTAGCACCTAACTAAACTTCGGAAAGCAATAGCATCTGGTGACTTATTTGGAAAATTCCAGTTATTGAAACAAAAATCATTAATAGAAACACAGGGAGGGAAAATAATCTTCTGATTTTGATTATATTTTTCTAGAATAACCAACTATTTTTTAATTATATTAAAATTAAAGCATTTTAACATACCCAAAAGACCCAAAATATATCTAAAACTTAATCTCTCAAAAATACAAGGTCACCATTAGTCAACCAAAAATTAACCTGTAGGTTAACTATGCCACATATTGGTTAACTGTAAAGAAACCCTAAGGCATCCTCAAAGTTGCTAAAACGTTAACTATAAAAGATTCCAAAAGCAAACCTTGAAAGTAGTCTTTTGGGGATCTCCTCAACATACCCAAAATGTATGCTCTGTGGTTAACCTTTATAACATTCCAAGAAGGCATCCTTAAGTTATCTTTGAAGGATGTGCAAATGATATCCATATTGAGGGTAAAAAAGTGAACTAAAAATTAACTGCGCATTCTGTCAAAAAATAACCTTTAACTGTATCTATAAGGAAACGCTAGCTTCTATCTAATGGTTGTATATGTATACTGGGTGAATAAAAAGTAAGGGACATCGATGCTACAGCCTGAAATAATACTTTACGAAAAAAGTTTCTAACAAAAGTTTCCTATCAAGTTATTTGCCACAATTGATGTTAAATATGATTTGAAACTATTTTACTAATTTGGACTTGCTATTGTCTTTTGTTTATATACCAATAAGTGTACCTGTTCAAAAACTTTGCCAGTGACAAAAATAAATGTTTATCGTGGTTGTTATTGTTATTATGCAAATGTTTGATATTTTTACATGGCTGTATAGAGAATAAAAAGCACTAACTGATCATGCCATAAAAAAATTAGATGCCATTTAAAAAAAGTTGATGACGTCATAGTTAAAACATATGACAATCGAAACAAAAAAGAAAAACGTCAAATTGTGGAAAATAACTTGATAGGAAACTTTTGTAAGAAACTTTTTTTCATAAAGTTATTATTTAAGGCTATAGCATCGATGCTCCTTACTTTTTATTCACCCTGTATATTGCATCATGTTCTAATTGAGATATCTTATCCTTATGCTAAATTTAATAGAGCTATATTAAGCTACGCTATAAGAAAATAGGTTGTTTAACCACTTATAGATCGAATACATTGCAATATTGTTAGTTTTTGCATCGTAAACAGTGTAACTTGAATCCTAAGCAACAAAGCTGGTTGTTGTGTTGCTCTTCATCTTTGGAAACGCATAGAGGAAACTTTTCAACCTTATTTGTGCATTCTTGAGCTGTAATTGTAATCATGTAATCATTTTGACAGCTTTATACTAAAATGTAAATTTGTGAATTTAATACTATTCTTTTAAGAAAAATATGTTTGCAGTAATGTCGTAATGTAAGTGAGGACGCTTTCTGTTAAATTTGATTAACATTGAATTGTTTTTAATAATTTTTTTACAATTTAATGTAAAATTATTTGTCAATTTCCAAATGCATTATCAAAAATCTGCCGAGTAAGATGTCAAAATATGGGTAATTCTTTAAGGAACACAGTAGTAAGTTTCTTTCTGTTGTAATATTAGTAATAAGAATGTTATTATATTGTTTTGATATTCGTAATACATTTAGTCAATTTTAATACTTTGTTCTGACTGGTGGAGCGCTTTGAGGACGCAAAAAAAATTGTTTGTATGTATTGGGTTGCTAGGTAACTCGCTAAAAACCGACGACTTTTGTCCTGAAAAACAAGTTAGTTGCTATAAAATCGTGGAGGGATAAATACGCATTTCCGCAGCTCCGGAAAATTGTAAATTTTGTGTATATACGAAGAGGTATTAGTATCTACTTAGCCTGGAAAATTTCTAGTGAAGAAAAGTAAATATGGTTGCTATGGTTGCAACTATCATGTTTTATAAATAAGTTGTCAAAGTTTGACATCCATAAGTTAAACAGTGATCAAACTGTGAATTTTTCAAAACAGCATATCTGAGAAAAAGATAAAACTTGAACTTTGGGTCAGTTATTAAGTATTTATTTTTGAAAGGATTGTCGGACAAAG
>JABXWE010057644.1:0-22189 GCA_014611495.1 Limonius californicus | reverse complement strand
ATTTGAGGAAATATTTTTTAAATATCTTGTAGTTGCCATCTCGAACACATATATGTCAATTAACAATTTACATAAATGCTCATTTTTAACGTCTAAAAAATGCCTGCATATTTTTATTGTCCAGGTCTATTAGCGTACTGTTTTTTTTATTTTTTTTATTTTAAAATTGATAAACGTTTACTTCAAGATAAAAACGTCATCTGTATGGCATAATACATATTTCTACATATAAATGCTTATTTTAAAGTTTTCAGAGGAGCATATTTTGCATAGACAGAGTCAATCATAAATACTAGCTTTTTGAAGCTCTAAACTAAGTATTTGTGGCTATACAGGGTGTTTTTAACAGGTATCAAAATATTCCCGGTGCCGGTTCCTTGCGTCAAAATACACAAAAATTTCCCATGAACATGGATCAAAAAATGCTTCCAAAGACAGATACAACTCTTCAAAGGTGCATCACCGAGGAAGATTCTTTTTGGAATAACGGATGAACCGTTTGAGCTAGAGTTAAGAAATTTGGAACATTGCATAAACTTTAGATGCTAAAACCGATTATGTATTCAAACTCAAACTTGCAATAAGTCACCCCAAAGAGCCTTTAGCGGAAGCTTCGGTAAATTCTGTCGTTTTATTTTATATGGATAGTTTCGTCATTTGTTATTACAGAAATTTGAACCTTTTCACACAAAAGTGGTGCTCTTTTTTAAAGTCGATATCTCGTACTGTTGTTTCGATGTGAATGTTCAAAACATGTAAGACGGTCAGGTAAACATGTCAGAAAAAATGCCAAATTTACCGGAGTCTCCGCCTCTTTGGAGCCCTTAGGGGTAAGTTGTTGTAAGTTTGATTACAGAATCGGTTTTAACAGCAAAAGTTTTTTTCGATGTTCCAAGTTTCGTAATTCTGGCTCATATGGTTCAGACGTTATCTAATCAATCCCGGTAATGCATATTTGAAGAACTCTTAGGAAGCATTTTGACCCATGCTCATGCAAAGTTTTTTGTTTAATTTGGCGAAGGGAATCAGCACCAGAAATTATTTGCTACCTTCTAAAACATCCTGTATATGAAAGAATATTTTAAACAGACAAATACTTGTTTTTCGAAGTATTTATTACATATAATTACATATTTTGATTATCAACTACATTATGTAGGTTTTAAATACATATTAATTTGTAATTTTAAGGTTGTAGCAAGTTACTGCATATGATGAATATCAGGTTAAATAGGTATTTGATTTTTATATTTCTTGTAATTAAAATCTTTAAACACGTATATTTTACGTTCTAGATTAAGTGTGATAATGCTGAAGTACATAAATATTCCTCATAAACTTATCTTTATAAATTGAAATCTATATTTTTGATTACTGGAATAAACTAGCATGCTTTTTGTACTTCATCTACAGTTAACAATCTCCAAAAAAGCAGGTTCATTTTGCCCAAGTACGTGATTTGATAAATATATTTAAAAACACAGTTTTTGATTTTCATAAAGATATACGTGTTTTTGAGAATCCAAGTACATTGGCATATTATTTGTACCGTTAAAATCTCCATGTGCCTGTTTTCTTGCATTTTAGACGAGGGGTATTACTTTAAGGGTTCTTAAATTATTCTAACATATGTTACTTTTTGGATACCTTCAAAGCGTTGGATGTAAAAACCAGCATTTCAGCATCATCAGGTTTCAATAAAAAATTTCCAGTCCAAAAACGCACTATTCCGGATCCGGATTTAAACTTGACCACTAAATTGTACACCTACATGGACTCCATCGATGACACCGATACCAAACTTGAGTTTTTTAAAATGGAAACTTTTCCACGCTTATTTAACCAACACCGTGTGTCCGCATGAGGATTTTTTGCGATTCACCCCAAACTGGAACGACGTTGGAATACGCACGAGCCGGTGGAACTTATTGAGAAGCACTCGCATAGAAAGTGCGCTCATTTATGAGGCAGCGGCCGCTTGAACTCGGCGAAGTCAAGGCCACATTTTCACCGGCCGGGCGGACCTTGCCCATTGCTGGCCAGAAGTGTGACCAGCCCAAGGTCGAAGCCGTGGTCGACGCTCCGATGCTCGCATCCAACTACTGCTAATGAGCCTCGCTGGAGACTTTTTAGTTCCTCGCGCTATGGGGACCCCGTCCACTGTGGGAAGTGGCTCCGGATTAGATAGATACAGGATGGTTTGTTTGCTCAGGAGACCTAACGGTCGCTTTGGTTCGGCTCTTTATTTGATTTTCGGAATTAATGATTTTTGCGCTGGCCATCTATAAATCTGCAGGACTGACAGGTAAATGATGTATTTCGAAAATAATAAATTGCCGAACATTAACCGAGACGGTAGAGAGGAGTGAAGGTAAAAGAACGACCAGATTCACCAATTTAAATTAAATTACATAAATTAAGATATCCTAAACCTGGGCTTGATTAAATACGACTGAGAACATCATCAACAGCGATGGGTTCGTTCCGGTCAGTGGAGTCCTAGAGTTGCGTCAAATTGGGATGTTTTCCGAGCTCTTAGACCCTATCATATTCTCCGTCGAAACTATTACGCTGGTACCACTTCTAATACACACATTTACTTTCAAGCTCACTAGCTCTATGTTGCGGACTGTAATTTTTAACTGTTTATGTGCCAATTGCCATATGGTACATGCAGTTTGGTTTGAGTTGTTCTTGTTGTAAATTAAGGTAGCTTGTTTTAAGAATGGCTTCTTTACGATCAAACTGTTTTAGTGCCGTATTCAAGATAAACTGATATCACTTCTAGAGTCCCTTACTTACTTTAAACTAACTAACTTTATCCGGGAGGCCGCAATTTTAAACAATTTTTACAATATTGTTCACCATAGACTACACGGTTACTCAAGCTAGCTTTGTTCTGTGAAAAGATACTGTTGTTAATTTAGATACTACATCTAGTATCACACACATGTTTGAATAAAGTCAGCTTTGTTTTGAGAGCCACCGTTTTAAGAACAAATATTTATAGAACGACGTGGTAGTTACCATTTAGCTTACTCAAGCTAGCTTTGTTCGGAGTGGTAAGCTGATATGGTTTCTTGTGTCAGATATTTATTACAAACTTTACTAGTGCACTCAGTTCAACTATAAGTTCATACCACATCTAGTGTCACTTATCTACTTTACATCACACCAGTTTTATGTTGAAGGCCTTCATTTTTTAAAACAACCTTTAGAATATCGTTTGCCATAAGCTATAGAATAGATATACTCCAGCTAGCTTTGTTTTTCATAATGATACTATTGGGAAGTTAGATACTACGTGTAGTTAGTTTCATACACATATTATAATAAAGTCATCTTCGTTTTGAAGGACACTGTTTTAAGAACAAACCATTTTTAGTACTACTTTCTACTGTGAATGTTACCCAAGTTAGCTTTGTTCCAAACGTAATACTTGGTATGCTGACATTGCTTCTTGTGCCAGATATTTATAACAAATCTTTCTGATTCAGCTATTTCAACTATTAAATTGATACTATTTCTAGTGTCACTTATCTACTTAGATCACATCAGTTTTATGTTGAGGACATTCATTTTTTAAAGGAACTTTTAGAATATCGTTTACCATAAGCCATATGTATGATCAAGCTAACTTTGTTTTGCATAATACGACTAAGAAGTTAGATACTACGTGTGGTTAGTTTCATACACATATTGTAATAAAGTCAGCTTTGGTTTGAAGGACACAGTTTGACAGTTTCAAGAACAAACTATTTTTTATACTATTTTGTACTATGAATCTTACCCAAGCTAGCTTTGTTCTGAATGTAACACTTGGTATGCTGACATTACTTCTTGTGTCAGATATTTATAACAAATCTTTCCAATTCAGCTATTTAAACTATTAAATTGATACTATTTCTAGTGTCACTTATCTACTTAGATCACGCCAGTTTTATGTTTAAGGCCTTCATTTTTAAGGGAACTTTTAGAATATCGTTTGCCATAAGCTATATGTATAATCAAGCTAACTTTGGCTTGCATAATAATACTATTGGGAAGTTAGATACTGTGTGTAGTTAGTTTCATACACATATTGTAATAAACTCAGCTTTGTTTTGAAGGGCATAGTTTCAAAAACAAACCATTTTTAGTACTACTCTCTACTATGAATCTTACCCAAACTAGCTTTGTTCCGAATGTAATACTGGGTAAGCTGCAAATCTTACTAGTTCAGCTATAAACTGATATCACTCGTGTGATTTAGCTTCTTTAGATATTAGTAGCTTTATGTCGACGATGCTAATTTGCAAAAGAAATTTTTAAAATATAGTTCGCCATAGTCTACGTATATACTCAAGCTAGCTTTATTTTAGACAATGATACTATCTCTAAGTTCCGTACATGTGGTCTTTTTCACGTATTGTATAAAAAGTGCGGTTTGTCGAAGGGACACAGTATTAGCAACATACTATTTTTAGTGCTTCAGACTACTATTAATCTCGCGCAAGCTAGCTTTGTTCTCATTCCAATACTGATATCGCTTTTTGTACCACAGACACAGATTAAAATACTTTTAGTATCGCCTAATCCTATTTATACTCAACCTAACTTTAATTTGAGTACCACAACTATTAAATAGATACCTACCAGTTCTAGTATCACATGATTACTTTAAATTCCGTTAGTTCCATGTTGAAGGCTTCAATTCTTAAAATCATATTGTTGTTTCTAGCGTTTGCCACAAGCTACAAGCGTACTCAAGCAGCTTTATTTTATTTATTATCGTTGTGAGATCAAATACTATATCTACTGTCATTAAATCATTGTAATAATTTTGAGCGACATAACATTAAGATAAAACTATTCTTCCTGCTACTTGATTTTACTATTGCTAACAGTGTTCGAAATTGAACAGCTGGTAAACTGATACAGTTTATGTGCTAGATACTATTATAAAGAAGCCGAGCGTTAACCGAGATGGATTGGAGGAAAAATAACAAAAAAAAAAAGCCACACCGACCAATTTAAATTAAATTACATAAATTAAGATATCCAAAAGCTGGTCTTGATTAAGTAGGGCTGTTTCAAGAGAACATCATCAATATGGATAGATTCGTTCCGGTCAGTGGAGCCCTAGAGTTGCTGCAAATTGGGATCAGTTCTTTTCCCAAGCTCTTAGAGCCGATTATATTCTCCGGCGATAACACGAACACAAAAGGTCCGCAATGATTGATACCGAAAAACACGATCTTAACTGTGCGATCACGAAAAATCATGAAAAGAAGTGGGTACAGGTAATCCCTGTCGTGATGAATTAATCACGATTCCCTGTTTTTAGCCGACTTTGAACCGCTCCAAACAATGGCCTGGCGATGTCAACATGTAGTCGAAGAACGGTAAATTATCAGCGTGCGCCTTACTTGGAATATCAGCTAATAATATAGGCATAGTACTCTAAACGGTTGTGCTGGAACTGTACGTTTTTACATAATGACTAGGTTGCCCTCCTTCGGGATTCTTCTCCAAGATCGCCGTGTTATTATATCGTACTTCATTTTGTATGTATACAAAGGATTATGTAATGGCCCGAGATGCTTTATTACCGTAAAATGAAGAATCTGAACGGAAAGCGCCGCGATTTAATGGCTTGGACGATTTAGTGGAAAGGTTAGCGTATTCACGGTGAATTAAATCCAGAAATTCGCCAAATTGGTTGGTCGTGGTTCACGTTAACCCAGGTTCGTGTGAAGTCCGCAAAATCTTCGTTAAAATGTTATCAAGGTAATAGCGAATAACATTCCTTTTACGTAACCATTAAATTATGCTTGAAAATCAGGTGAATAGATTGAAGCAAGACACCTCTGCTTAAAGATTCACAACTTTCAATGAAAATCATTTTTAGCTCATACGATTATTTTTCTTCAACCAGCCTTCACACATTGCACACCGCAACAATAACCGATTGATAATAATGAAAGGCGAAACCATCCTGCTGCTGCTACAAAATGTTCCTTTCCTTTATCGTTTTTTCGCAAGTTTTTGCACTTTCTGGCGTTCCAACGGGCTATCTAGAAGGGCATCATGTTCACGAACATTGGCGAACCAGAGTTTCAGTGCAGATTCCACTTTTTATTTAATTTAGCGCAAAATTGGCTGTGAAATGTTCAATTGCGCCGTTGCATTCCGCTGGCTTACTTTTGGTAACTTACCATCTCTTCTAAACTATAGATTTTTCTTTTAAACTAAAATCACATTTTTTTACATCAACTATTGCAATAGAATAGAACTGAGTTGGCTGCTGCCAACCAGCCTGCAAGCTATTTACTTATGAGACGGAGAGGTCTGGTACCACTCCAGTTTAAAAATACAAACAAAAAATGCATGCAAACAAGGTTATCGTTCGAGGACGAAAACAATCTTAAAAAAAATTGATAACATAAACTGACGTTATGATTACTATAAAAGATGTTTTTTCTATGTAGTGGCTAACTCTATTTTTTGCGTCACAACTGTAAAATTGATACACCTTCCAGTATCACATGTTTATTTTAAGTCAAAATTTCTGTTGTTAAGGACCTTCATTTTTTTAGATTTAGTATTTTTAGATATCTATCATGTTACCACACTCACGTTAGCTTTGCTTTTGGTAATATAACTACTAAGTTAACACCGTTTCCAATGGCATATGCGTTCTGTAAATTATCCCAGATTGGTTTGCAAACCATATCTTTAACATCGCCTTTTTCTAGTGCCGTTTAAATAATCATATTGAAGCTTGCCTTGTTTTGATAGTGTTGATACCATTTCTGGCAATATTGCGAGTCCTGGTAGATGATACTATTTGAGTTAGATACTATATCTAGTATCATTCGCTCACTAGAACTCAAACGGCCGTTTTATTTTTGACGCTACCCTATTGTATAACAGATCAAATTACTTTTATTAATATTACTTAAGTAATCTTAATCAAATTGGTTTTCTATCGAGTAGCACCAGTGCTAAATAAATGCCACTTCTATGATGATACCATTGTTAGGTTAGACGCTACATTCAGTTCTCACTTAAGTGAGCTTCGTATTGAACTACAAAATTATAACATAACAATAGTTTTCATGAGTAATTTTATTCAAGCTTTCTTCTAAGTGGAAAAGCTGAAAAATTGATACGGCTTGTAATGGCAGATATTTATTATACATCAAGGTAGTTTAAGTAATTTTAATATAGTGTAAGTATTCTTACTGCATTTTGGATATCACAATTATTGTGAAATTGGACATTATTTGTAATATTACACGCTTTTTCTAAACCTAGCTTGACGTGTGCTTCTGTAGAAATGTCAGACCGCTGTTTGTACTGCTTGATTATTTTGGCAGAGGTACAAGAGATGTTAAGTTGACACTATTTCTAGTGATACTGTCTGTAAATCCAGCTAACCTTTCTAACGATTTCAAAATTTAGTATCACACAAGCTAGCTTCGTATCTGGTGCCACAATGATTCGGTTTAGGGGTATTCTTCCGCAACACTTTGAACTATTTTAACATGCATATAAATTCCCCTGTATCAAGTCTATTAAATTCATACTTCTGCAGTGTCTCATATTTATTGTGAAGAAAACTAGTTTCATTATGAAACCCACAAATGTTTTTTCGGAGCTAATTTTCATGCCATATCATTACTCTCACTCAAGCTACCTTTATTTTACATGCCCCAGTAATATGGATGCTTTTTTCAATGCCTTGTGTGTATTGTACATCACACTGAGCGAATGGCAATTGAGACTATTTGGGTCATATATTGTGTGTTATTACTCTTACTCAAGTTAGCTTTATTATACATTCCCCAATCGTAAAGTTGATCCTTTTTTACTACCTCATACATCTTCTACACCAAAGTGGCTTTGCACTGAGCACCACAACTTTGCAATTGAGTGTATTTTGAGAGCTCTATAATTACTTGTACTGAAGCTAGCTTTATTTGATACGCCCCAATCGTTTAATTGATATTTTTTTGGTACTTCATATGCATTCTATATCAAACGGACTTCGTACTGACTACTACATAATTGCTGAGTGTATTTTAAGTGTCATATAATGGCCCTAGTCAAGGTAGGTTTATTTCACGTGCCCTAATGCTTAGGGTGATACTGTGTCTAGTAGCTCATATTTTTTCTCAGTCCAACTAGTTCCTTTGTATCAAGATGGCTTTATTCTGGACACCACAAAATTGTGATTGAGTCTATGTTGAGTGTAGCATGACGCCTCATAATCAAGGTAGGTATGTTTTACATGCGCTAATGGTTTAGTTTATGCTATTTTTAGTAGCTCATATTTATTCTAACGCAAAATAGTTTCACTGTATTAAGATAGCTTAATTATGAGCCCCATAAATTGCAGTTGAGTCCATTTTGAGGTGTTATATAATACCTCATAGTCAAGGTAGCTTTATTTTACATGATCTAATGGTTTAGCTGATACTATTTAGGTTGCTCATATCTATTCTCAGGCAAAGTAGTTGTATTGTATCAAGATGATTATTTTCTGAACACCACAAAATAATTGAGTCTATTTTGAGTCTCTTACCTAAGGTAGCTTTATTTTGCATGTCACAATATTTAAGTTGAGTTTTTTAGTGCCTGATAATTATTCTTAACCAAACCAATTTTACTGTGAGTACCATATGCTTTTTTATGGTATTTTTTCGTGCCATAAATATTATTCTATTATCTCAAGCTATCTTTATTTTGCGTGCCCTAATAGTGAAGGTGATACTTCTGCAGTGCCTCATATGTAGTCTATATCAGAGACTGGCTTCATTCTGAGCACCACACAATTATAATTGAGTCTATTTAAATGCCATTTAATTACTGTGCTCAAGCTAGCTTTATTTTACATGTCCCATGGGGTAAGTTGATATTTTTTAGTAGCTCATATTTATTCTTAGGCAAAGTGAATCATTGTATCAAGATTCTGAGCTCCACGAAAGTGAAATTCAGTCTATTTTGAGTGTCATATATTGACTCTTACTCAAGCTAGATTTATTTTGCATGCCCAAATACTTAAGGTGATGCTTCTTTATTGTCACATATGTAGTTTATATCAGTCTGGCTTCGTTCTGAGCACCACACAATTATAATTGAGTCCATTTTAAGTGCCATGTAATTACTGTTACTGAAGCTAGCTTTATTTTACTTGTCCCAAGGGTTAAGTTGATATTTGTTTAGTCGCTCATATTTATTCTCAGGCAAAGTGGATCATTGTATCAATATTCTGAGCCCCACGAAACTGCAATTCAGTCTATTTTGAGTGTCAGATAATGACTCTTACTCAAGGTAGCTTTATTTTGCATGCTCCAATACTTAAGGTGATGCTTCTTTATTGCCTCATATGTTGTCTATACATCAGACTGGCTTCGTTCTGCGCACCTGAGCACCACACAATTATAATTTAGTCTATTTAAATGCCATGTAATTCCTCTTACTCAAGCTAGCTTTATTTTACATGTCTCAAGGGTTAAGTTGATATTTCTTTAGTAGCTCATATTTATTCTCAAACAAAATAGATCATTGTATAAAGATTCTAAGCTCCACGAAATTGCAAATCAGTCTATTTTGAGTGTCGTATATTAACTCTTACTCAAGGTAGCTTTATTTTGCATGTCCAAATACTTAATATGATGCTTCTTTATAGTCACATATGTAATCTATATCAGACTGGCTGCGTTATGAGCACCTGAGCACCATCACAATTATAATTTAGTCTATTTAAATGCCATGTAATTCCTCTTACTCAAGCTAGCTTTATTTTACATGTCTCAAGGGTTAAGTTGATATTTTTATGTACCTCATATTTATTCTCAGGCAAAGTAGATCATTGTATCAAGATTTGGAGCTCCACGAAATTGCAATTCAGTCTATTCTGTCATATAATTACTCTTACTCAAGGTAGCTTTATTTTGTATGACATAATAGTTTGGTTGGCTACTGGCTCATATTTATTCTATATCAAACTAGTTCGTGATGAGTAACACTAATTTGTAGGTCAATATATGTGTAGTGTCGTGTGACGAGTTTTACTCAAGACAGCATTATTTTAAACTGCTCAATTGATATTTTCCTGTTGGCTTATGTTAGTTTGACTCGATAATTTTGTTCGAATGGTAAGCCATGTGTTATTAAACTGATTATTGTAGGTCATTTCACCAATTCATAGAACCTCGACGAAAAAGCCCTTTTTTATTCTAGGAGCTTTTAAATGTATATTGCTGTATATATCTCAAAATCACATACTGTGGCTATACTTTTGTTGATGAATCGCTTTCCTTTCCCTCAGGAGATTTTGAGAATTGTTATCTGCTGAAATCTTCACCTGGTAACATCAACACTACGCAGGTGTCGAATAAACGTCAAATTTTTGACAGTAAACCCCTTTGCGTGACATGCAAATTATTAGCAAATACCCAACCTCGCCTCAAACTCAAGTATTTGTTGCCAAGTTAAACCGTTAGCAAATCCTGCATGATTCATATCATTTTTAAGTTTCGAGACACAAAGTGGCGTAACCCGGTGACAAAGCAAGTTCTAGGCGGACCGTTAAGAACAAGACAATACCTGCGACAACATATTTTTCTTGTTTTTTCAGCCCCGGCTTCCTAGAAGCCCTACCAAAAATTTCTGCGCGCTGTTATTACCGCCATTACAACTGCACCACGTAACGTGTTATTTCGCTTTCGGGAAAGTGCTTATTATTTCAAAAAGTAAATTCTAGGCTATGAAGAACACATTAGGACGAACACTGAATCACGGAAGATGTATGTTATTGTGGAGTTGTTTTACCGCTATCGGTTTATTACTTCGCGCAATTAGACTTGTGGAATTTGGAAGGACAGTTAATATTCTAGTGGTAAAAATGTTGCAATGGTAGGTTTCGTTTAGATCCGGTAGAGGTCATAACCTATGGATTAAAACTAACAACTATTTTCTCAGGGAATCCCCCTACTCCTACTTAGCTTTTTAGCATGCCTCGAGAGCATTCAACAGAGGTCTGTGTGAATATATTTTAATCAAAAACAAATCTGACCTCATAGCTTAAGTATTTGTAAATAAATAAAATATAGTGGAGGAAGGTGCAAATACGTACTTAAATATTTATCGGTGTTCAGCTGTTTTCAACTGGACGGTTTTATACAGTGACATTTTATTCAAAAATGTATATAAAGGTATTTCTTGCCTAAATTAAGAAAGAAAGATATCTAAACCAGGATAACCTAATGGCCATTTTATCTTTATCTTAGAATAATGTATTGGAAATTAGTGCCTGGTTAAGAATTCATAAAACATTTTTTTAAATTTTTTCAGCAGCAGACCGCAATACAATACAGCAAAATTTGTTTTAAAGAAACCTTCAAACGATTTATTAGAATTTTTCAATGTTTCAGGAGTTTTCAGCAGCACCCTAATATACACCACGGACTGGAAGAAAAGATACAAAAAAAATTACATTTAGTTAGACATATATTATAATAATTGCTTTTTCTTATCTAAATATACCCGATTCTCCATAATCGTATAATTATTACTAGATAGGTGTAAATTTTTTGGTACTTTCAGAGAATCTGCACATCCAATTTCATTTGTTTTATTCTCAGAAATTGCCTCTGTCAACAAGGACGCCCCACCGCAAGCAATAATATTAATTTGGGGAAATCCCCAAACTCCTACTTGGATTTTTTTGACAACAAACTATTATACACCGTGCGATAGAAGAAATTATCCAGAACAATTTTATATTTACGTAAAAAAATACTGTAATTGTTGGTTTTTCCAAACGCAAACATAAGTAAGTTTCAAACAGAAAACTTACTATAGATCATGGCCTTGAAAATAATATTCAGAACAATTTTACATCTGAATGGTAAAATATTTCAAATTTAAACATAACTAACCTACTGAAACTGATATGATAACAATTTCTACTTATCAATCATTTTTTAGGGTAGGTAAAAGCCCCAAATCCACATTTTAAATTTTCATTGTGGAAAACAAGCACGGTTATTTTGAAGGGACTCTCCAAACCCCAACAGGATTCTTCTTCATACATTCCTAGCTTGTTTTATTATAAATCGTGGAAAATATACAAAAAAGTTACATTTTATTGGAAAAATATCTTCAAATTCAAAATTAAGTGGCCCACCTTAATTTGATGAGTTGGTGGTCTGTATATAATATCAACTATTTTTAAAGATTTTCCTACGAAATTCCGACTGCAATTCCAGAGTTTTCCTCAGGGAATCCCTACCCTCCTTACCTATATGTTTATTATTTTTCACCAGCGGGTAATTTATACACGGTGGATTTAAAAAAAAACATAACATATTTTATTAAAAACAATACTGTACTGTATTCCCAAGTATAAAGATAACTAACCCACCATAAGATAGTGGCGATCCCTACGTAAGATTAAAAGTGTAGAAAACTATAATTTTGGGAAAATTTCCAAAATACTTTGAATTTTGTACGTTGCAATAGCTTAATTATAAGAAAGTTTCTTATACGAGGCTTGTTCAACTGAAACCCATCTTTGATCAACTTAGCCTTGAAAAGAAACGCAATAATTCAAATGACGTTTGTTCATGTTAGTAGTGTTTGTAAACAACATATTAATAAATTTCTGGCGTTAATTTGATTCTGACTTTTAAAACTTCGATTTTTGAAATGGAGTTTGTTGTTGAAAATCTGCCCAAGTTTGATCAGCGTGCGGTCCTACAATTTTTATGCGCTGAAGATGTGCAGTCATTGCAGATTCATAAGAGAATACAACTGTGAAGGAATGGTGCCGAAAATTAAAGAATGGAAAAGAGGGGACTACAGACGAGTCGCGACCAGGTGCACGGTGTACTGCATTAATAGAAAACAATATGGCATGTGTGGAAGGCCTTATTAGAGAAAATCGCCGAAATTGCAATCAGAGAAATTTCAGAAATTGTTGGTGCGAGTCCATATTATTGTTTGTAATCTGGGTTACGGCAAAGTTTGTTCGTAATGGACTCCTCGTCTCTTGTCTAATGAACAAAAATGCTTGCGAAGGGGCTTATCTCTGCAACACCTCACAGACTGTAGGCAAAATGGCGATGACTTTCTTCTGTCAATAGTTGCTGGTGACGAAACTTGGTGCCATTACTACGATCCATCCAGTAAGTTATCGTCGATGCAGTGGAAACATTCAAGTTCACCACCACCGAAGAAGTTTAAAGCACAAATTCTGCAGGCAAGGTGCCAAGGGGCCATGAAGGACCCCTGTTGATAGAGTTTAAGGAACCTGGAGTAAATGTCAATGTAAATCTGTACAATAAAACTTTGAACAAGCTCCATCTAGCAATAAAGCGGAAACGTCCAGGAAAACTTACGCGTGGGGTCATTTTGCTGCACGACAATGCTAGGCCTCATGTTGCTAATGTGGCAAAAGAAAATCTTCAACGAAGGAAATGGAGGGTTTTAGAGCATCGATCCTATAGCCCGGATGTATTGCCTTGCGATTTCCATATTTGTGGACCGCTGAAGAAGGCGTTAAACGGTCGGCATTTTGAGTGTGATGCAGAAGTACAGATCGCTGTGGCAGATTTCTTCAATGAGCAGCCACAAGAATTCTATGAGCAGGGTATAGGGTTAGTACAACAATGGGATAGGTGCCTTAACTGTGACGGTAATTATTTGTAATTAAAAATTGTTGAATAAATTTTTTATAAAGCAAAGATGGGTTTCAATTGAACATACCTCGTAGAATCCCGAAACCCCCATGTACATATATTTTTACGACTATCGGAAGAGTTTTCCGTAGCAGATATTTATATATGCTGGAGATGGACAACATTCCTGAAAACCTTTGTTTTATTGCAAAAAATATACTAATAATTGGGGTTCTCGAATCTAAACATAAGTAACTCAATGAGAATCAAATAGCTGTAGCGATGTTTTAGGAGTTCAAGACTTGTGAGCGATATCAAGTGGTAGGAATTCCCAAAATCCTAATTTCAGTTTTTCTTGTTTAGAAGGTTCGACCAATGTCGATCTTTATCAGCACTGCAAACATTTTCGGCTGCAGATTTTTGTACATATCAATTAGATTCTTATTAGGAGAACCTCTTATGCAGCATTTTCTTTATATTTACCACAACAAAAATAGTTGATATAACCTCAATTTCCATTGTTTTAAAACGGTGAAAAACATTTTCAAAAAATTGCCGTTCAACCCGGCCCGCTTAAACATTTCTTCGAATCGATTAAAACTTAATAGTACCAAGAGTGCATCACCAAACCAGTTCGAGAGCATTTTTCGGGCACTTGCCCTCTCCATCGAAAGTCATCCGAGTATGCGATTGCGAGGTGACATTCCGTTCGTTCCCTCTGAGTAATCCCGAATTTGTATGAGCGGCCATCCTCCTCGTCATCATTGTCAGCGGTAAGGAATGCGTGAAAGAGCGACCTTGAACCCGTCGCGACAGGACAGCGCCAAATAATCGCTCTCTTTTTGCATCAAGCATATGTAATTTACTCTCATACCTTTAAAGCAATGCGTTTTTATTTGTTGTTGTTGTTGTCGTCGGCTTTTTACTTCGCCACACGGTCAATCGCTAAGCGTCGAACAAAATTCGGCGCTCGGCGGGAGCCGAAACCGACCTCATCCTGAGGTTAACTTTTTTCGGCCCGAAAAAATTGACCGTTGTGCAATCCGGCCCATCCCAAAAGATTGCAGACGATTTCCATTTGTTAGTACCGCTATTCTTATGAGATGACATAGTTCGCATCACCACGATCAGTTATTAATAAAACCTACACAGTGCCCTAGGGCGTAATTCGTAGTCAACTGATATCTTCAGCGATCAAAGACCCGTCAGCTCACAAACTGGTCGTTGGTGTGTGCGTTGACTGTTGTTACAACGGTTAAGACGCTTCGTCAGCTACTGTTAAAGCGCTTTTTTTTCGAAAAAGTTTGCTACTCATTTTACAGAAATGTAATGCCTGTAGATGCTTCGTTTAGACAAATTGTCGTACTCTCTTAAATTTTTGAAAATCTATATCTTTCTGGAGTTAGTTATAAGGTCCTTCTGAAGTTTTGTGAGCTAATAAAAAGAAATTTCATTTTTAATTCCCACTTCTATAGGAATCGTCGTATTACCTATTCGATTACTTGAAAATCCTTATTTTGTATTCTTGGTTCTTAAGCGTTGTAGTTGAAATAGTAACTGCACTGTTTAATAAATTATATTTGGAACATAGTTGAACCTTCCAAAGTTGTTTCAGAAATGTGCAGTTACGTACAATAAGGGAATTCGTCAGCCAGTATGTCGGCGGGTGGTATTCTAAATGAGTCGAGTTGGTGCGTTCAAAAAGATTGAACTACAATACTAAGTGTAGTGTGTAATTGTTGAATGGAATGAGTTCATACCTAGGTGTGTGCTGCCTATAAGGTGGTGTAGATAAGCCGTTAGTATGTGCTGTCGCTGTTGATATGAGTCTTTAGATAATTATCTTGCTGAATTAATATGTATTATAAAGGTTGGGAGTCTGAAAACTCGCCAACATTTAAAGGTTGTGCGACTGGAATCCCATAGGACCTACCAATAGTTGGGAAACAGCGTACCCGCCATTGTTTGGTTGAAGGTGCTTACTCCTGAGAAGCTTGGTAATTTGAAGTAGGTTTCTGACCCGACGTCAACCTTGTTAGTTTAAAGTGATCTTTGATGGTAACATTTGGTTACTCGGTTTCTATTACATGTTAGAAACACTGGACGAACCCACTACGGTTCGTAGGACGAGAAGCACTACAGACAGTGCTATCGCGATGCTCAAAATAAGCTTCTAGATGGCACGTGGGTGTTACCGTTATTAGACGCAGCATTTTCCTTGGATGGGTTCTCCATGCATGATTAGTATTTTGATGTATTCAATATCTCATACATCTAGATTTGTCAAAAGTATGCAAATTTTTTATTGAATTTTCCATATTCAAGTTTGATTTATTTGAAATTGTATCAATTAAAAGTAACAGCGTGGGATTTTTTATAGATGTTATTAATTCTCTGGTTGTTTGCGACATCCCACAAGAATTTAGTATGAATATGAAAATTCTTATACAAACCATCTTCAATAAACCGTACCATTTTTGATGTGACGTTGACTAACACTATCATACGCGTCAGTACGAAATTTTTAATTTTTGGACACAAACATATTGGGGGAGGTTAATTTTATTCTTTAATTACACTTGTCAATCGCCTCTTACTTTTTCTGTTAAAACATAAAGAATGCAACCAGGACAAACTAATAAAGTTATGAGTAGTCCGACGTTACGTCGTAATTTTGGGATAACAAATTTTGGTTTTTGTGACACATGACACAAACAATGAATTATAAATTTGAATTAACAGGCATTAATGGCCACGAGACGAGCTAAGAGTAAAAATTAGGTTAGAGCGCGAGTTCCACGTGCAACCCCACTGAATACCAACCTCCCTTAAAATCTGAATATTTGCCTGGACGAAAACTCGTTTGTGCGCAATGTGTACTTATTACAATTCTTTAACTCTAGTTTTTAAAACCTCTGATTGAAATGTCTGATTGTTAGAGATGTTTGAGGCACTTGCCTCTCTCCACGGCTAAATTCCGTAAGTCCAGATAAGTTTTATCACATATTTGTGTATCAGCAGCTTGTTGTAGGTTGATAATTGACAGCTCCAATTAATTACGCAAAACATTTTCGACAAAGTTAGGATAAATTGTATCTTTTAAGTGTTATACGTGGTACTCTTGTCCAGATAATTGGCTTATTCTCGTTAGGAAATTCGTTGGCTGTTAAAAAGTGCTGATGGCAGATGTTTCTGTTTAATGTGATCACGTGTGTGGATTTTAACTCATTCGCTTTTATATGCCATATTTTTAGTTATTCTGCAATTTCTTTCAGGTGATTTGTAGGTCCCTTCACATTATATGTGCTATTCGGTGGGAACCCATGATGGTAGTATCAGCAAATGTTGCAATGAAAGTGTTGGTAAAACCACTGTATAAAGCAAATAGATGGAATACTGTGTGTGGACCTCTTGATGTTTCACAAAAATACTGTTGGCGAGGCAAGATCTCAATACCTGGTGGTGCTTCTGAGATAGTTATTCTTTGATTTTGTGCAAACTAACATACCATATCTGTCAAATGTCTATGAGACACAAAAAAGCCAGCATAACAATATAACATTGTTTCTAGGTCATTTCTGATCTTAGTAGCCACTCTATGTACTTACTCTATGTCTATAGCGACATAGGTTGTGGTTTGAAGTCGAACTCAGGTTTGGATATTAGATCTTCAAGCATTAACATGATTTCTTTTAGAACGAGTTTCGAGCATTAGCATGATTTATTTTAGATAGAGTTTTTCGAAGATTTTCGGCATCATTGGATAAAAACTGATGAGGCGACATTACGTGACTACTATCTCGTCCTTGCGTGGTTTTGGCATACCGATGATTTGAGCAATCTTCCACTCTAATGGTACGTAACGCAATTCAGAACAGAACTAAAGACCACAGTGATCAATCTGATAATAGTGTCAAGTAGCTTTCTGGTTGCCTGTGTTTAAGTAGATCATATTAAATCCAGGAGTCTTTTATAGGTGAAAATAGCAAACACACCGTTAGCAATTTAAATGCTCCAAATAACTTTCGAGGATATTACGTTTCACGTATACAACTAGCAAATAATTAGAGGCTTAACGGTCTCACTATGATCCTGTTGAACTTTATTTGTTAACCAATAATTCAAACCCTTACACGTATTACATTTATTTGTCCATCATGGACGTTAGCCAATTAGTATTTTTCCTAAACAAGGAAATCTTGAGCTGGCATAGCGCTTTCGATTAGGCAATCTTAACGGCGTCGCACTTTCGTAAATCGATCTCGACCTATATTCCCTATATAATCGTTAATTCTTGCACAGCAACAATAAAGCAGAAGGTGTCGCAGCTTACCGTAGGTAAACAACAAAGCTTTTAGAAGCAAGTTTGTGCCACATTCGAGTTTCGCAACCTGAAACGTCCGACTCATTAGCGACCCAATAAATCCAGTGGCCAATTAAAACCGCCTAGAAAATATTTACTAAACGCAGTCATTTAAATACCTGGCTCTTCCTAAAAGGCATTTAAATCGATTTCGTCTAGATCATCTCCCGAACGGAGCTGGCCGTGACGCCTCGCGCTCTTCAGGGCCAACTTTTGTTTAAGCACACATCAAGGTTAGATTTTACGCCGATGAACAAATTATATGGTATTTTTTGCCGAAGATGTATGTGTATTAGGACGTTACGTAAATATTGATGATTGAAGTCGCGAATGAGGAAGTAAATATGATATTAGAAGCAATTACATTCGCGATGTAACAATAAAAAGTGACAGGCACGAATCATCACCTTTGTTATTTTCGTATGTCAATTGTGATTAGTTCTGACTTATTATTGATCCTGGTCACGCTATCAAGTACGCCTTGGTCGTGGAGCCAAAAAAATCCCGATCACGACGGCCAAAAAAGCACGAATCATCGTGCAAAAAGAAAAGGCGAGGGGCCAACGCCGAGCGCCCGCGCGCAATCACAATAAATTTCCACGGGTTCGACTCGAGATATTAATTACCACATCAGACGAAACTAAATGAGGCGTGAAATGCTCTAGAAAATGCAAGAAACAGACCTAATAGAACAGTAACAATGTGTTGCACAATGCGCAACACAATTCAAATAATTAATCACAACACTGTGCGGAATTTACATTACAATGGTTGTTGCGGAACTTTGAGACATTACATGCGCCTATAATGCGGTGGACATGCATAGATCTATGCACAGATATAATACAGGGTGTACGGTAATTAAATCGATTATTTACGTGCACTTTCTCGCACTGTCAACAAGAAAATTGATTTTTTTCATTTGGCGGATATAGATATGAGGGTGTCTTAAATGTAAACGATGTTGAGACGTTGATTTCACTTAGAAGTAGCTGATAAAATAAGTAAATCCTTGGTTACCTAGTTATACAACATTGTACAAAAAAGTTAGCGCGATGGCCCCTAAAAAGAAACTGTCGATAACATGCCTGTCTATGTATAACCGTCAACCTAACCTATATTACAAAAGAAATAGACAGTTATCAGAACAATTTTAAAATTGTTTGTATTTATACAATAACATGTATCACAGCCCATTTTCACTTTTTACTATGTACCATTTCTGAAACACAGTTGTAGTTGATAATTTTAGGCACAAGAATCCCAAACATTTAAGTTATAAGAGCTTGTATGTGATAGTTCACTGGTTTAATATTATGTAGAACATTCTGGTTTTTAAATGACACCGAGTTAACGTTTTTTTTTTGTACTATATTAAAAATTTATCTTCTATACATTTCCAGTGAAACAGTAATCTCTGCATCTAAAATCTAATCATAGATAGTAGTATGTCTAATTTTGTGCTAGTCATTACAAATGCTATTGTAGTACAGTAAACATAAAAATAGTGTTGTAAATACAGTTTCACAGATTGCTTGATCTTAAATTCGGTAATTACAGACTTGTTACTCGGTTATTTCCAAGTGCAACTTTAAAATCGCTTTCATTTGATATACGTAATTTGTTATTGAAAACCGATTATTTTCTCCTTCTCGTTCTTTATCCTCTCTTAGTGTTTCTGTTTTCTCCCTAGTCTGTGATCTCTTCCTTTACACGCAAGTACTACGTAAAACAAAGCTTATTTTTGAAGTACGTCGGACTGTTTTCGACTGTTTTAGATTTGCTTAATTCGGGTCTTCTTAGAGTACTTTATCGCTTACGAGACGTAGAGATATTCTCTCATATGCCTGTGTTGCACGTTTTAAAATGCCACATACATAGAGGACCTACAGTTTAACGTGGCTCTGAACCACGGGAAGTTTAAACACTTCTACGTCAGACAATATTTCCTACAATACCCCGCTGGTTTGCCATTGCCTTGCAAGGGAAAACGGCCGTTAAAAATCCGATGTTCCAGTACTGACAATTGAACCCAGGGCCTTCGGCGTAGAAGTCTAACGCGCTAACCTATAACCCATGGCCGCTTAATTAAAAACCCTCTACTATTTACTATTTTTATTTTTACTTTCCCGGTTTTGTTCCTGATATTCACTGTGTCTTATCCATGTGTGAACAGGAAGGAGTCTTCTGAAAAATCTAGACTTAGAAACCTTCTTTTTTCGGTAAACTTTTTTTTTTGTTTTCCCATTTCAATTAATCTGCCCTCTTTCTTTCATTTCTTCTTGATTGTGTTTTTCTGCTCTTAAAATTTATCGCAATCTTACTACTTCTATCCCAGCTTTCACCCTCACTTTTTCCCGATCTTTGTATTCATTCTGGGTGTCTGTTTTTAAATCAACTAGAAACATACAGTGGTTTATGAAAAAGTAGTTTACTTCGCCATTTTTTCTTCTTTATATCCATTATAAACCTCATTAATTCACTTTCCCTATACAAATAATAGAGACTTAAAACCTGTTTCTTTAATTATTAATTATGCTTTTCTTTTTGTTTTTCATATCAATTGCTGCGCAGCTTTCTCCGCCTAAGATTTCCCCTCTTTCATCCTCTCCAAATTTGTGAAAGCATGTATTAAAAATAAATTCTAGCGTTAGAAACCTTTTCCTGGAAAATATACTGTCATCCTGTTTGTGTAGAGACCCCGAGACGACAAAATTATTTTTCGTTTCTGTTTCTCTTTCTTTATTATAATTTAATATGAAATCCCTTCTTATTTATTATTATTATTATTATTATTATTATTATTATTATTGTTTAGTTATTCCATCTTCTCCCTATATCCTTTCCCTCGTTTTAATCGCTCTATGTGGCTATTATTAGTATGTGACTTAGATACTGCTTTTTCGAATAGTAATTTATTCCCGATTGCTCCTATATGATTTTGTTGTCCCTTTTCGTTCCCTTACTCTATAGACTTTTGGTCATGTCTTACTCTCTTTAATAACTAAAAACAACGTTTGGAAAACGTCTTTGGTTTACTTGTTTTTGCATTTAACTTTCATCGATTAGTTTCCTCTTTCTCTCGTTATATATAAATTTATAGCTGTATCTAGGTGAGCATGTTGTTTGATTCGTATAATAATTTCAAGCTACTTTTGGAAACAATATCTTTTGGTAGTTTTTAACATTCTTCCGATTTTTATCACAGTTTCTACTCCAAGGGCGGATCCAAGGGGGGGCGGCGGGGGCGACCGCCCCCCCCTGGGTTTCGTTGCTTGTACGTTTTACTCTCCTCCTAAGATGAAAATATCGAAAAGAAGATAAAAAGTTCAGCTACAATTCTACCTTTCTTAATAATACTTTTCCTGTTTTTCCAAATTATAGTTGAGAACACAAGAAAACCGAAAGTTCCTATCTGGCAAGGCTTAAAGATAATCGGGCATGTATTACCAAACAAAAGCTAGGTATTCCCTAATGGTCCTTAATATTCTGCATTTGTTCAGAATTCTAAGTACCGACTTAAGAATAGAAAATAACTCATTATCTAAGGCTTAGGCTTTATGGTAATTCTGGGGGTGTAGTATTATTGTATCTAGGCATCACTTCTGTCTCGACTACGAAACCATCAACAACTACCTAAGTGGACAAAGAGTTTGTTAGTGTTTTGGTTAATTATTAGCAACGAATTAGCTGTTTTCAAATTGGACTGGTGTACAGTGCAGTTATTTCAAAAAGGGTTCATATTTTTATGAGGTAAGTTATATTTAATATTATATATATAGCATGCAAATTTCTACAAAAGTGGATCAAAAATGTATGCAGTGAAATTAAGGCTCAATTTTTATTCTTTTATTATTATTATTATCATTTAAACAATTTGATATTCCTAGAACAATTTATTTTATTGGTGTTAACAACAGATACATTTTAAAATTTTTTTTAATAATTAAGGTGTACATTTATTTTTATTTTATTCGATAGCTATGGCTAAACGGAAGCTCCTCAACAACGTCATGGATGGCTTTGTTATCAAAACATTCAGAAACAACGAAGGGTCCAAGCTACCAGTCTTGAATACATCAGAGGATCATCATCATCATAAGGAAGATAAACTACCCAGCTCTAATGATGAATCCGTCAACTCATCTCAACCAAA
>JABXWE010057640.1:0-14482 GCA_014611495.1 Limonius californicus | reverse complement strand
AGGTTTGCGTTTTTCAAATTCTACACAAATTAAGGTATTATTTACCTATAATTCTTTCCGTACAAAATTATATAATAATGGCTTTATTAGCTCCAAAGATATTCGAGATAATCATTTTTTTTTTAATTTCAAGGCTTATAACTCTGTACAGTTTCGGAACGTTTTTCTGAAACATCCTGCACATAAATGAAAATAGTAATATATCAAATTAAAAATGTTTTTCTTGTGTTTTCAAATATTTGGTTTATGGAAAACGAATTCTCAAAAGAAGAATTCTTCTGGTTCTGATAATTTTATTCATATTCCACGAATCGGCCCAACGGTTACTTGTTTTCGCCAAATAGGTTAATTATTGTGCAGATAGAAGAGATTGAAATAGAAGAAAGGCCTGGTTAAATAGCTAGCTTTAAAAATTTGGATTCTGTTGATTTATTTGAAAGTTTTTATCTGCTAATACGCTAAAAACTGACTAATATAAGCCAATGCCAATCTGTTAGTGTTATTTCGGCAATCAGAGGAGGGCATGCCGTCAAACCGCATTGTTGTATTAAACTTCTGCTGATTATTTTGGAAAAGAAGTTACTGGTTAGTGAACCTTCGAAGTTGAGGGAGCACCATCTGCACAGTAGGAATTCGCCTTTATTTAGATACGGAGATTTCTTTTAAGGGACGTTGAAGGAGCTCAATTTGCTCAGAAACACTTCACTGTGGAAATGGATTAGGTTGATTACTTTAATTTTCTTTCTATACGAACTCCAGAAAGTTTTCGGACATCTAACAGCATAAGTTTTTGTCTACAAATATTTCCATAAAGGAAAATACAATGTTTCGCTTCTAATTGAGCTTGTATTTTGTACTAAGCGGGCGCCCTATCTTCATCCACGGTTGTCAAACTTTGTAAATATTCTGTATTAAGGTTCATTTTCAGTTGGGAACATTTAGTAGGGTAATATTGCAACAAATACAAGGGTTCTTTCTCAAATATCCGTTTATTAACGTTAAAATTGCAACAAAGCAGAAAAAGTAGAAAGTTGAAGTTCGAAATTCTTCGCAAACGTTCCAGGAAGTTCTGTCTGAGAAATAGAAATTGAATTGTTAATAATAACTCATATTTTTTTCATTGTTCTTTTCTTTTTAGTTTTCCTTGTTTTTATTTCCTCTCCTTCAATTATTTTTGAGAAAGAGTACCGCCGGCCGAAAACCATTTAAACTGTTCTTTTAATGGAATCTGTGCTATCTGTTTTTT
The DNA here is from genome assembly GCA_014611495.1 of Limonius californicus. Lineage (NCBI taxonomy): Eukaryota > Metazoa > Arthropoda > Insecta > Coleoptera > Elateridae > Limonius > Limonius californicus. The sequence continues at coordinate 13,236 of JABXWE010057640.1, read as the reverse complement.
AAACTACTTTACTAATTTCCAAGAATATGCGTATGCTACGCAGAGGATGTAAACATATTTATAAAAAGAAATTCAAAGAACATTTTAGAAACTTTTCTCTCATTCAAATTAGAAAGTTTAAATAATATTTCTCATTTCCCTGTAGTCAGGAATATCATCGGCCTTAATATTTTAAGCGCCTTGCATATTTTTATTATTATTTCACTATTAAATTTGGGTTACGGAAATTCCAATCCAGCTGCTTGCACATAAAATAACTGAGAATATAGTATTCTTACAAAATTTATAAAATATCAAAATATGCTTCTTAGAAGTTGCTTCAAAAATGTGTCGATTTTGTGGGATATAAGAGGCCAGAAAGGTTTGCAAAATGTAACTTCTTTTCCAAAATAATCAGCAGAAGTTTAATACAACAATGCGGTTTGACGGCATGCTATGTACTAAAGGACATTTGACAACAGGCAGAAGTTAAAGATTTACTTACTAAAAGGCAGAATTGTGTGATTCAGTGATAGAGAATTATAGTGCTACGAAAATATGTCAAATGGTGGAGGTGATTATTAGAGAATGGTATTAATAAAAATATTAAAACAAACATTAAAACATGGAAATAATATGAGAAGAAAATATGTTCTGTGGGTTCATACACTAACCAAAAATCGATAAAACTAATCTATATTCTAGGCATGCGTTTTTATAATTTTCACGGAAATAATTAAAATATTTTAAGTTGATATCTTCAGTCGTAATATAGTGTGAAGAATTATCTAGAGGTAACCCGCAACAGATGTGAAGAAATAATACACTCTGCTTCTAAAATTGCCAACCGGTGTGCTTTAATTTGAAAAAGTTTTGCGGGACGAGTACAAACGCGAAAACGATACTATTGTTATTTGTTTGTTCTCTTACTTTGTTGAAATTCATGTTAGTTAATAATTCAATACAATATAATAATGGCTTTACATCCCAGGAAGGCAGAAGGTCAGAGCACCCATACCTTTGCTTTCATACCCTGTTGTCGCGTGCCAAATTCATGACACATGGTGATGTGGTGGGCAACACGCATTAGACAACCGTATTATTACTGTTGAGTAGGAAATTTGAACTTCCGATCTTCCGCACCGGAGCCCAGCGCTCTAACCACTGGATCACAATGGCGTTTTCAGTACAATATAAATAAAGAACCTATAAAACCTGTTGAAATTATTTCTATTGTATTGAATTATTAACCACAACTGGCCCTAAAGATAATTTCTACATGACTTCTTTTTTATTTTATCATTGATGTGATTCTTACGCCAATCTCATAGATGACTTGCTCGAATCACAAACTAGGGTTTAGTTTTTGTAAGTATGATTTTAAGAAAACGTCAGAATAAATCGGAGACTTTAAAATATAAAAATCGCGGAAGAGTATAGAATATTAGAACCATCAGTAATCAACATTCTCCATGAAGATTTAAAGAAGATAAAGGTCAGCAGGTACTGCGTTTCTCGAATATTGACAGAGCTTCACAACCACCTTCCCTACAAGCCAAATCTGGCTCCCAGCGATTATAGTTTATTTAGAAAATTGAAAAATTACCTTCGAGGAATTTTATGGCACTGCCGTGGAGGTGTATTTTGCAGCCCAGAAGAATTTTTTGGCCGCAATATCAAACCTTACAACCACGTGAACCAGATTACCTGCATGTAGACTCATCAAACCAAACAAAAAACTATTACTTAATCAACATATGTCCGCAAACCAACTATTTCAGAGGTAGAAGCGATTCTGTTTTTTATTAGTAAATTATATTGTAGTGAAAAATCGAACATTAAAGGCATTTACAGGTAAATAAATATATCACATGCCCCAATACAAAGATCTATTGAGTTGAAACCAAGAGATGACGATGGCTCTGCATTTAGACCCTCCCGCCCTATCTATTTGACATTGTAAGTTGTATATATGTGGAGGAGCCCCATCTTGCATATACCACAGGTACACCCTATCATTTGTGAGCACATCTGCCAATAGTGAAGCTAAAGTGTTATTCAAGAAGTCAAAATATCATCAGTCAAACGATTTAGTAAAAATATTGACTCAACCAGACGGTTTTCCAAAATACCCCGCCAAACAGTTAACGAAAATCGATGCTGATATTTTCACTCGACAACAACGATTTTCTTTGCTCAAACATGATTATTATACAAATTAATGATGCCATTATTCGTAAAAATACCTCCATGGGTAAATAAATATTAGCAGCAAAGTTTAGGTTTCCTGGAACTTTTATCAAAAAAAGCATCATTTTTGAAGAATAATTAGAAGCAGTAAGGGCTTGTACACGTTGAATACGGTACGTGATAAAATTGTGTATAGTAAACAAATAATAATATCTTCAAATTTGTTTTCATCGAAATCGAATGGATTCTAATGCCGCACTGAGCCTTGCTACAACTTTATTGAATCAACGACTCGAAAAAGAAAAGCGAGAAAAGCAGCAGCAGAAATGGCACTAACGGTGTGACTAATAACCTAATAATTATTTTGTAAATCTGTCTAAATGTTATAAAAGATTTGAAAAATATATTAAAGTTATTTGCGAAATATTTTATTGCTCTTTCTTTTATGATTCGCGAAAATTTTGCTATTTGCAACATTTTGCTACTAGTTTGCTGTTGGGCAGGTTACTGGTGTAGCTGGGGAGATAGTCAAGGAAGTGTTCATTGTTCAGTTTTGCGTGCCGCTTTCAGGAGGAATGTAATCCCACGAACAACGAATCAACGCCGGCTTTGTGCTGATGCTTTATATTTCAATATAAACATATACTACAGTGATAGGTATTTTTAAAATGTATCCGCATTTTACATGAATACGCTGAGAAAAAAGGCATCAATCAAACATTAGTAATACTCAATCAGATCCCATATATACATTTTCCATTGTGGTGTTCCTACACTATAATGAAGACTTCCAAATCAGTCACAAAATACTCACATTGTGATGTTTATACATATAAATTTAAAAATGAATTCACCCTGTATGATAAAATGTTTACGCACTTTCTTGTTAGTATAATTTAATCCAACGAGTCAATCTTTAAGAAATTTCTTCCAGACTTACACTATTGGCCTCCCACGGCCCATGGTCATTCGGAAACGACATTTTCATTGAAGTGATTTAAAAGGCACTTGCACCTGCACACAAACACCGAAGCCTCGGTACAACAATCCTTCTCGCCTTTGTTCGAGCTGCTTTCTGAAATTCGACTGCAAAATCGAAAGCTATTCTAGTTTTCCTTCGGGTTGGAGTAAAGGAAAATGAGTCTAAAACACAGATGAAACGGGAAAATCAGAAGAGTAATGGTACGACCGGAGATTTCCTATTGGATGGTTGCAAACGAAGGGCCTGCACCCCTGGAATCGCCCAATCGCAATTCAGAAACATGTTGCAAGGTTTTCGGGCGATATGGGAACTTAACGTGGAGGTTTTAAGGAAAATTTAGGAGAAGGTCGCTTATCGACCTGAAACAAAACACGAGTTTGCAGGATAAAACTGTATTATGAGTTTTCCTATAAAATTTTGCTCGCAGGATTCTCTCTAAACAACGTGAAAACATTTGAAAATTTATGAATAATAATATCCTACTTGTAACAAGTAAAATATTAGCAACTACCACAATTTAAGCTTAAATGGAAAATTAATAATTATATAAAAAGTAGTAAATTTTAGTGAAGCCTGGCACACTTTTTGAGTTTTATTCAAAATATCTCTGCAAACATAAAGTTTCTATGGAATTACATATGGACTGAATACATTTCTACCCGCTTTTATATTTTTAATCGATTTAAATAAAACTTCTACTTGTATAGATTGTATACATGAAACTTCAACATAACTATTCGTCTTTATATTATTCTCTCCATTATGTACACAAATTGACATACAATTTTATTTAAGATTTTATTATTAAATTTTTATCCTCGAGTAAAATGTTTAATTCCAATACTCATGTAATTTTTTTTAAGTCGTATCCTGAAACGTCATGAAGAGGTTTGCTCCCATAAACTAATAATATTTATTAAAATTAACCTTACGGATATTTTAAACCTAAATATTTTCAAATTCAAAGCAGATGTAACAAATACCTACTAAAAAAACTGTACACTATACCGTTCAATAGAGATTGAGTTATGGGAGGCCATTTTGGCAAAGCCTTTGAAAGTTCCCTTTGTAAGCTGGATTTGCCGATCGAAAATAATTCTTGGGATTCTGTGTTGACGGGAAGGCCGGAATCGCACGTGCTAAATTGTTCTAGAATTACTATTGCACCATATTTCGGACGACGAGCAGTAGGAAGACGCCAAAACTCTTGGTTAAAAGATCCGAGAAGATGGTTTGGGTGTTCATCCGCAGAAATCTTCCGAGCTGCAGTTTCTAAAACCACAATAACCATTTGGATCGTCAACCTTCGACAGGAGACGGCGACATAAGAAGAAGAATTTCGCAATATGATGAAATCTTCCAGATTTTGGGTGTTCGCGTTTCGTTCTTTCTTCAGTCGATTTTAACATCTGCTTCGGCCCGGTTGCTTACGATAAGCGCCGTAATCAAGTACTGCAGGGGCGGCTTGGGTTTTTGAGGGTGTCCATTGCGTGAATTTCGTAACGCTGTTATCACCGAACCATCGACAAATGTCGGATTAAAGAAACACGCTGGAATTTTAACCCTTTGAGGGCAATTCATTACGAATTTGCTGATCGCCTTTGGCGGATTAATATCGAGCCCATTTCCTGTCCCTCTGGTTGTGCCGCGGTTGCGATAAACGCATTGAAGTTTTGGCCCTTAACGTTGAATCCATTCGATCTAGTATTCAGAGGCATACGTGCGGATTTTTCTTGCATCTTAACAATACCCCAAAATTGTGCCTTTCTCTCTCTACTGCCTTCACCGAAAACTAAGGTAAAAGAAATTGTTTATGGTGTCGTGAAAAACTTTTTCAGAGTTTCAATTTTCAAATTTCAATTCAATTTTTTTGATGCGACATAAAGCGACCTCCAGACGCCAATTGCCATTTTTATTTTCCTGTTAATTGTAAAGAGCAATGATAAATAGTATTTTTTTTTGCAAACTCAGACGCCACTGGCTGCGTAGATTTGTTTTAAGAAATTAAATATCGCAAGCCACTGACGGCGAGCCTTTTTCAGGTCGAACGTTCCAACAAAATCTTGTATTATTGAACCATAAATGTTACCATTTTCAATGTAATCGTTATATTTTTTTTTATCACGTCAGTAATCTAAAAAAAGTTGAATTATATTTGTCTTGAAATTTACCATATCTTTTATTTTTGTGTATTTTTATCTTTGTATGCATGAACTTTGGAAGCTTTACATACAGGAGGAGGCACAATAAAGGTGAGTCCGATTTCCGTAAGCTGCTGGCTTCTCGGCCTTCCACGAGAACTGGTAATCTGCTGTGATTTGGAAAGTGGCGCCCGTTAATTTTGAGCTACCCTGTACACAACTAGATAGATTTCCCTCCCGTAGACGGTTTCCGTGAACCCCTCCTTCTCCTCTGAGCTAAGCTGTAGGCCTTTACCACCTACAGATTGTCATATGAGAAGTTTCACTTGAGTTCAGTTGCGCAGTGGCATATTTCTGTTATCTGCAGTGGAGCTCATTTACTTACTAAACGTCGACCACTACAGATAGGGTACACTCTGAGAAAAAGTACGCGTTACTTGTGTTAGAAAATGGGTGCGAGCCCGTTCGTTTACTAACATGAGTGTACTCGACGAAGTGGGAAACCGAGAGTAAGTGCATCTCCTTTGCTCCGAATGCTGTCTTGCTTCCTGTTCTGCACATCTCAAGTGAAAGTTCTCATTTGACAAGTTGGATGTTCTGCTGCGGGTCGACAAAAAAGCTCGTTTGGCCCGTAACAGTACATACCTATCCCTTTCGGATGTTGGCGATCACTAGGGCAACCCTTATTTTACCCGTCCCACTGTTGTTGTGTTAAACCATGTTCGTAAGTTTTTCTTTTCCCGTCCACTTTCCCTTGTAGAATCAGTTGCAATAGCTCATACAAAGTGATTTTTTAAAAAGTCAATTGCAGCAAGCCTAGAAAAAAAGCTATTCCGTCTGCAGTCAGCTGTAATGAGCTTTGAATGACATTTACCTGTATGTCAAACTGTGTGACAGTTCAAGTAGTTAAAAATTTTGGCCCAACAAAATGTGAAAATGAACAAGTATTTAGTTGCAACTGATTTGTAATTTATTAAGGTAAGTAAATTACAGGTTTTTCGTCAAGATTTCTTTCTTTCTGTTACAATTTTAATATTGTCAGATTCTAAAGCTTAATATAGACGGGACAATCCCTAGGCTACTGCAATTGACTTTTTAAAAAATCACTTTGTATCACTGGCCATTTCTCATGATTCAGAATTGTCAAAATGCGTCGGTATAGCCACAGTTCAAACGCTTCGGGCTTCTTATATGAAGCTTTCGCCTAACTCCATATACCAGTACCAGAAAGATCTAGCATCTCAGTAATCTGATCTTCATCTGCAATGATAAATCGTGGCAGATAAATAGCGTTGACATCTTCAGAAATGCTGTCGTGGCGAGCATCTTTCCCAACGAGCAATCGGTGGCGAGCAAGTGGTGGTGAGCAAATGACCTAGAACCAATGTATACATACCTGCGAAACAACAATTAATGAAAAATGGGATCACTCACTATAAATCAAATGTCGAATAGAAATATCCAGAACCGCATTTCTGAAGATGTGAAAGTCTAGGCCATTTTCTTGCCACCGATTGCTCGAAGGCCAACTTGCTCGTAGTACTAAATATCATTGCATCAACGCAGAAAACTACTTCATATTTTGTTAGGCGCCGTCGTTTGTAAAATAATTTAGCACATCTTTTGATCATAATTAAAACATTTACTTTTATTTCTATGTACAATAGGCATAGAGACAGTATTACTTGTTTGAATGAGATTTTTATATTTTAAGGAAGTAGTTGTTTCTACCAAAAACTGTGTATCTATGTGTGTGTTTGAGTATATGATCGTGGATTTCGTGCAAACCGTTGGTGCTATTTTATAATATAGAAGTATATAAAAAATGTAACATATTTGAAATAATTTTGGAACTGAAGGCGGAAGTTATGTATGTTCCTTTCTAGTAACTCGCAATTTTAATACTGAAACACTAGGACCAATCGAATCATTTTTGGAATAAATTGCTTATCGAGCATCTGTATGTCGAGCAATCGCCGTGGTAAGTAAATGGTTGTCGTGCAGAAACATCCGCCGGCAAGCGGCAGGCGAGCAAACAGTGGCAAGCAAGTGGGCAGACACCGTATGCGTCTGTACTCTTTCTATTGATTGAATTTTCACTTTAAGTTGGCCAGGCTGGTTGTTTCTTTTGGAGATTGTCAGAAACTTTGTTTTCTTTATATTAAGTGAAAGTCCGTATCTCAGTCTGACATCCACTACTCCGGTCATTAACTCCTACACTATCTGCAAACAGTATTCATAGATCCGCATATCTTGTATAATTTATCTACTCTCCATTTTAATACCAATGTCGACGTCTTCTAACGCATCTTGCAAAATTTGCTCCGAGCATATAATAAATAGTCTCCGTAACAACACATATCGCTGACGGACACCTCGTTTGATCTTAATATCCTTCGAGTTTTGTTCTCGAATGCCTATGGGAGATGTTTAGTACCACTATACGTTGCCAATAATTCTCAGATCACAGTCTTCGATCCCAACCCCTTTCAGTATTTCTATAAGTTTATTGTTTCTTACGTTACCAAAAGATTTCTGATAATCAATGAATATGATGAACATCGATATCGACATCCTTGCATCTTTGGAAGGGGACTTCAACACTTGTTCCCATCTTACTCAAAATTCCAAATTACGTGCGACTGATATGTTCTTCCCGTATGCTGTAAATTTTCTGATAGATTATTTTTAGGAAAAATTTCAGTAGGTGACTCATTGGACTGACGGTGCGGAAGTCGCTACAGTACTTGGCGTCCGATTTTTTAGGCAGTAGCATAAATGTATATTTTAGCCATAACTTTGGTATTTGTTCACTAGAATATCTCTTATTAAATACTTCTGTTAGCCAACTAATGCCCTCCGCGTCAAATAATTTAAGGAGTTCGCTGTGAACATTGCCCGGCCCAGGAAATTTGCCTTATGCCATGAACTCTTCAACTCTTTAGGTTGTTTTGGTATATTATCCTCAAACACTTTCGATAAATACGTTGTACAGGTCCATTTTTTACTTATTGGTTACTAATAATTTTGTCATCTTTATTATGCAATTTCTCAACTGTATTGGGTTTATATATACAGGGAATTTTTCGTTTAAGTATACATTACCTATGTATACTTTTAAAAAGAACGCATCAATTACGCCTATTGTGTAGGCAACCAACTGTACAGAAAACTAAAGCATGCTGTGGCCAAAACAATCAAATTAATTCAAGGTTAAAAAATAAAATTAGTCTTTAATTAGTGTCTTCTTGAATTTTTTATACAACCATGTAGGTTCAGTAAAGACGAAAAAGTGGAAATTCTAATGTGGTATCAGAATGGAAACAGCTTAAGAACTGTGAGAGACTTATTTTCACTGAAATATCTAGAAAGACCTATTCCTTGTATTCCAACCATACAAACAATTGTTAGAAAATTTAAATCAGAGGGATGCGTAATAAATTCCCATAAAATAAGAACTAAAAGTAATCACGTTTTAACCGAAGAAATGAATTAAATATTTTATGCTACGTTGAAGAAAACCCCATAGTTTCACTACGAGAAATGGGTTCACATTTTAAAGTTTCTAAAACCTCGGTATTTATAACACTAAAAGAATTTAAATATTATTATTATTAATCGTACAAATTTTCTAATCACCAATGACTATTCGATGGAGACAAAGAAAAAAGAACAATCTTTTGTGGAACATTCTTTAATTTGTTAATGAACATGAATACATTTTAAATAAGATAGTTTTTAGTGATGAAGCAACTTTCACAATAAATGGAGAAGTCAATTCACAAAATTTTCGGTTTGTATTATAATTCCTCATCTATCCACTATCCATTATCCTGCTAATCTTATTTCTTAGATATTGGTCCCGCACTAACCGCTATTTACAAAACTTAACTCATAATCAATACATTGGAAAAGTTAACGTATGGTCCCTCCGCATTCCACGAATGCTATAAGAAACTTTCTAAACGACAAGTTTCCAAGACGTGAGATAGGAAGATTCGGTCCCGTACCGTGGCCCCCGCGTTCTGCAGATTTGTCGTCCAATGACTTCTTTGCTTGAGGATACCTGAAATCAAAAATTTATACAAATATTCCAATACAACGTATTGATGAATTAAAAGATCGCATACCTACCGAATGCAATAGCTTGAATCCTGACTTTCTTGTGAATGCTGTGCGTGCTTTTCAACGCCGTTTAGGTTATTTTTTAGAAGTAGAAGGTGGTCGAATACTTGTTGTAACTGTTGTTTTTATTTTAGTTTCCGTTTTCTGTCATTGATGTTTAATGTTTTACAGTAATAATCGTCGTTGTTGTTCCACTCATTTTGATTTACCTACCTATTTAATAGAAACACCGCATCGAACATAACCTTCATACTAAAATAATTCACAACTACAGGGTAGACCGTAACTTAGAGGCAGCGGTTACTTAATCGTCTATTTATAATTATATAATCTGTTTGGTTTCTGACTTTGTCCATAATAACCGATAAATTATCCGTTTCTTTCTTTCCCAATCTTAGCGTTTAAGCTACCAATATATACCGTCATATCTTGTTGGTTAAATTGTTTAAGTATATCTGATAGGTGTGGTGGTAGCTCAGTTGGTAGAGGGCTCGCTTTCTGTGTAAAACGTCAATTCTGGCTTGGGTTCAAAACCTAAGCATTACTATGCAGATTTATAAAAATCTTGTCTGCAACCCACCACACACAATTTCCCAATTCGGCTTGCCACCGGGGGATCTTAATGCTAAAAAAATTCTCTTGAATTTCTGTCGTTCGAATTCGACGTTAAACTGTAGGTCCCCCGTGTTTCTACCTTAGCGCTGGGGAGAAACCCGTGGCAGAGAAGAGGCCGATGCCCAGCAGTGGGACGAAAAGGTTATCAATGATTATATGATAGTGACATAGAATTTATCTATTTTCCCATCTGATCCATCGGCGGTAGGGGCATATACTTGAACAACATTTACTTCCTCTGGGCTGCTGTTTAGTTGAATGAACAGCATTCTTTCTGATATTGGTGTAACATTTGTGACATGCTGTTGTTATTTTCTTAGATTAGTAATGTCATACCGACTCCATGCATATTTTTATGTTCATTTGATTTTACCACTTCATCTGAATTAAAGCCATATGTTAATTGCCGCTCAGTAGCGGATTACTATATTGTTATATCCCAAATACAGTTTTAGTAAACCTTTTGTTGTTACCATGAAGAATTGCCGATCAATGTTTTGTCTGCGCGCTTGGCCCTGGACGCTTTATGCGAATTTACGTATTAAATTGTTCCAGAATTATTGCACCATATTTCGCAATGTAGTGAAATATTTTTGGCCGATGCATATTCGCGTTGCGTTTCCTCTTCAGTCGACTGTCCACCATTGCTCGGCCCGGTCACCCCCACTTCGGAGACCCTAGAAAAATTCAGAAAAAAGAGTGGACGCCAGGCTTTGGGAGTGAACTGACGTTTTTTTTTTGGATACCGGGTTGTGTCGCCGCTCTTCTGCTAATTGAGTTATCGTTTCGTTTTTTCTTCATAAACTTCAAGTTATCTTAAATATAAATAAAATATTCTTTATATTTGCCATTTTTTTCTAAATCTTGGAAGTTTGTTTTTAGCCAAAAATTATTGTCGTGGCAAAAACAGAAACACTTAAAAAAAATCAAATCAAAACTATTGCAAATAGATAAGCATCGGGGTATTTTTATTTCTAATCAAATCCTCTATATAACTTTGTAAATATACAAAATAGGACCCATTTGTGGGCAAGATCTTTTAGCAAAAAATAAACCATCTTAAATATTAGGCAAAGGATTTTTTCAGGCAGACGAATTCATAAAGTTTGGTCTGTTTATTCGATATGTACCACATTTTCCTTTTAAAAATCTGGTTATTTGAAAACCAGCTTTTGTGGGAAAGTTTAATCCAGTAGAAACATTCATATTTAACAATTGGATAATTTTACATAATCCAGTCTTTTTCTGTCCACAAAAATTTATATTATTTGAATTATTCAAGAAGCAATTGTTCTGAAATAAGTGTTTTCAGGATTTAATTCTAAGTCAGGGTTTGTTAACATTTTAATAGTTTTAATAATATGTTTATCCCTTTTCCAACCCTGCTTGTTCATTAAATTAGTTACACTGTCAAAGGCATCAAGCTCAATATTACGTCTGCAGGATTTGGAGTATTTATTAAAAGCAAATTGGACATATTATGACGGGGATTCGCTAAATTAAGGGCGTTAATGCGTATAATAGGTTTACACCCCTCAGTTATTATTTTAATATACGATATTTTTCTGCGCATTTATATTAAGTATTTAAGCTCCTTATCCATATCCCTTAGACACGTTACAACAGCATACAGAAAAATCAAGCGTTTCAAAGATAAATTATTTTCTCTTTTCGTTTGCTGCAAATTAAAACAATATACGCCAAAGTTCTTTTTCATATACCTATTTTTAGATACCCCACAGTTGACTTATTTAAAACACAATATTTGAGTTATTCTCTATATTAAAAGGGCAAACTTTTTTCTGCTTTTAAACGACTAAGTGCCTGATGGATCTCATTATACAGCCTAATAACTCTGATTTGTTTTGGTTAGGGTTGTCACAGCTAATAAAGTAGGGGTGACAGTAAACCCTCTTGCATCAGGAGTCAAAATATGTGCAAGTGTACAGCAACAATATGGGGTGCATCTTCTATTGCAGAACGTTCCGATTTAATAAATTCTGACTCGAAAGCAAACAGATGTCGCCCAAGAACGTTAGGGTCCGCGTCGCAGGAATTTTCATAATTGAAACAATTATTTGCACACGTTTAAGCACTTTCGTTTTCTATTTTTTAAAGTTAAAAGAATGTAAACAAAACTTGCACTACGTACCTATTCAAAAAAGATATATTTCAAGTTTTATTTCAATCGGAGGCGTAGTTAGTTTATTTTCCAACTGTAGCTTGCGCCACCTTAGATATTTTATTTAAAACTTAACACAATAGCTGTTTATGTAACTAGTTATAAAAAGGGTTATTTTGTGTAACGAAATGGAATATTTGCAGGACGAGCGAGCGTAGCGAGCGAGATTCTGCAAAATGACAACCGCATATTTTATGGACCGATGAAGCTTCTTTCACACAAGATGGTATCAATAATTATCATAATTTTCATGAATGGGCTGCAGAAAATTCTCATTTAAGAAGACGCTCGCATTTTCAACATAGATTTAGTGTTAATATAATAACTGGTATTCTTCGTCTGACTGGACCATTTGAACTGCCACACCGTTTGAACGGTGAGAATTACGAATATTTTCTAGAAAACTCTTTACCTATTATTGGAAGATGTGCCATTAAATATTAGACGTGCAATGTGGTATCAACATGATGGGACACCAGCACATCAATGTCTTCGTATTAGAGCTTGCTTTAAAGCACATTTTCCGAGAAAATGGATTGGAGTAGGAGGACCCGTAGGATGGCCACCGCGTTCGTCGGACCTTACTCCATTGTTTATGCAACTGAAGTTCACACGGTAGAAGAATTACGTCAAAGAATACAGCAGGCTGCCGATAGTATTAGGAATAACCCAGTAACCGTATTAAGAACGCAGCCATCTCTTCTGCGACGTGCAGCTTTGTGTATCGAACGCAATGATAATTTTGAACATTTCTTGTAAATAAAATGTATTAAAACAAGATTTATTTCATAAAATTCTAACTAAAATTTTAGCCATATAAATTATGAAATAAACAATAACTCGTTAACGGTTACGCTTAGGACATACGTTTATATGGACTTTCCAACTCTAAATAAGTTCTGGAATTCATCTTTGAAATATTGCCGGTACGTTTTGGGACACCCTATATACCTGTAAATATAAAATTAGGTACCAGAAATAAAATTCGAGATTAATTAATATATATATGTATATATATATAT
>JABXWE010057639.1:0-12231 GCA_014611495.1 Limonius californicus | reverse complement strand
GTTTTTCGACATTTGTCAAAATGCTTCATGTCATGTCGGCCTACTAATTAAATTCTCCATAAATGCAAAGACATCGTCAACGTTGCCAAGTATAATATTCTTTAAGTGTCTCGTGTGAGGAAACTAAGCACTATAGGAAGTTCGTGTTAGAGTTTTTGAGGACTGTATTTCTTACAGAAGAGTGCTACCTGAAGCTTTTAAGGTATTTAAAGGACACCCTGTATAATCAATCCGGATAACAAATTTGCAATTAGAAGTATATTCCAATAGATCCAAAAATGTTTCTTTACAAAGCAGTACATTTTTTGACTTAATCACGTATGTCCTTTACATTGTAGACTCCACACAACTAAATTACCTACACACATGTTAAGGCTACCCTGTATTAACCCTAGAACTGCCAAGGCAAGACAAGAGTCTACACTTTAGTATTTTCATAAGGAAAGCGAGTATATATAAAGTACAAACAATTTAAAACTAATCTATTTGCCAATTTCACTGTATTTTATTTCTAGGTTTAGTTTGAAAAGAATATTTGAAATAGTTTTCACAGAAAACACAAATAATGGATGCGTAGCCCCCAGATGCCCCGCCTCAGCAAGAGTTGTGACGAAATTTAATTTATGCTACTTTACAAAATAGGCAATTTATCAAATGCAGAAATGTTCTGTAGGATATTTGAAAGCCATATACAAGGTGTTAATGATTTACAAGGACAAACTTCTAGGGCTTAAAGTACACATAGAAACCAACATTGTTTGTTAATAAATGTATGGTCAAAAGTGCTTCCTTTTAAGGATAGAACTTCTCAGAGATTCTTTAATAAGCGCCTAAATGTAGGCAACTCAATTTACCAGCTACTATTTGTTTCCATAACGACGGAAATTAATACAGGATAAATAAAGCCCCCTTTCCAACTTTTCAAATTTGTCCTGTTTTAACTTCCGTCGTTATGGAAACAAATAGTAGGTGGTAAATTGAGTTGCCTACATTTAGGCGCTTCTTAAAAAATCGTTGGGAAGCTCTGTCCCTGAAAAGAAACACTTTCGACCATACATTTATTAACAAAAAATGTTTGTTTTCATGTATACTTTAAGCTCTAGAAGTTTGTCCCTGCAATTCATTAACACCCTGTATATTTAAAACAGGAACAATATTATTTGCAACAATTGCAAAGCTGATAATTTTGATAGTGATCACTGTTCTATTATTGAATATTATTTAAATATGTTGTTTTAAATACAATAGACAAGATAGATACACAATCTGAACAAAAGTACGTGTGAGGGAATTGGAAATAAAAATATCATTGCCGCTGTAGGGTTAATATACTAAAGTTTGCGGTCATTATCTCGTATCTTTAAACTTATTTCAATAGCAAACACAACGTTTTACTACTGTGTATTTTAGAGTAAGTTTGGAAAGACTTCTACTTTCTTCTTTCTCTTTCACTTCCTTAGCTTTTTTATGTGTTTTGTAACAAAATATTTAGTAAAAGCTTATGTATAAATCAAATTCATTGGATATATTAAGTTAATAAAAATCACTTACCACTCCAACAACCGACCATATAAATATAGCAATCTCAAGCTTTAACTCAAAAAACCCTTTCATCTGCTTGTTAATCGTATCTAGTGTTCCTATTAAAAAAACCACGAAGATGAAGAGTATTTGCCAATCGAATATTTTATTAAAGTAGTACACAAGCTTTGATAAGTGGGTGAACATTTTTCTACCTTTCATTATTTCCTCAGAAATTTCACATACATCTTTACCTCGCAAGCTATGCCTTTTTAAAAAATTGATTCTGTCAACAAGCTCTGACGGTCATAATTGCATTACATAGTATTGCACCGTCTCTTCAATTTGTGTGTTGATTTCTCTAAACCTCTGCCTCAACAATTTACAACAGTTGTAAATTAGGAGAACGTATACTGCATTCGGGTAATCGGCAAAACATCTAAAAAGATACTTGCTGGATACGTAAACTCCAACTGCGGGTAGCAATAATATTCCATTGTCTTTTTTTTTTTTTTTTTAATGTACGTTATACCAGCTCAGCAGTGGTTGCTATACATGGTAAAGTTAGAATGAATATATCACTTTTCTAATAACGAGTGAGGTCCGTGTGGCCTCTAACAATAATAATTTTAGCACTAATGGGTTGCATTGTTACTATTATTTTGGTTGAAACTGTTTTATGAGCACATAATGTCATAGGTTGGTAATTAGTTCACTATGATCAATTACTATTACTATTATTCACTTCTGTTCACTATAAGTAGAGGGTATTATTCACTATCACTTGTCAACAGGTCTCTGGCTAGCTTCCTTTTTAATCTTGTGTGTAGTGTTTTTGAGCCCAATTGAAAGTATACTACGCCACTGCATTGGTCTAGCTTGTTGTAAAATTTCTTGGATAACATTCCATTGTCTAAGAAGGCAAATAGAAACGCCAAGTGCATTAGCAACAATTGAGGACCTTGCAGCAAGAAGGACGCAGCTCCAAAAATGCTAAATGTGAGAAAACTGAAAAAAACTTTTTTTAAGCCTTATTTTTCCAGATATGAATTTCGCAATTTTACTTAACGAGGCACTTACTTTGGGAGTTGTAAATACAAGAAAACATTTAATAAAAATAAGATATGAAGCTCAGGATATATATTTTTTTGTTGGAGCTACCTCCTTCTTGCAACAAAACCTTAAAAATACCATAAATTATGATTTCTTATTGAAAAAAATGCGAGGTTTTAGAAAACATTTTATTAACTCATTTGACAGATACACTTTACTTTTATTATTATTCATTATTATCGCCGTTGTCGTCATCGTGGGTCAGTTCGACGTCACTACTATCGTTGACTTGTAGAAAAGTAAGTTTTTCATAATATGGTAAGTTGTGTTTGGGGACGTACTCTCTCGCCAGCTGCATCACATTGTCATACTTCAGTTTTTTTAGCGGCAAATTTTGGTTATATAATCTATCTGGCTGTGTATTCATATCGACTGGACTACGTTGAATGTTGAATGTACTGAAGAGGGTCATATTACAACTTTCACTACACTGTATTCCACTACTTTCCTGATCATACAGTATAAGCCTGTACTTACTTATGGCGAACTTTTGTCGGCGTTGGTCGACAACTGTTTTCTTAAAATGTGGTTTTAAATGATTCACAAAATCAAAAAACATGCTTTGGTCTACTGGTATGACCTTAAAGTTTTTTGTGCTACATTTTCCGTAATGAGTGATATATTCTTCAGGAGTAAAGATTCTCTCAATCTTTCGTAACGCCTTTTCTACAACACCGAAAGACCTGTCGCATGGTAAGAACGAATGACCAGGTTCGGGGTATCGATGAAGTATAGTTTGGAAGCGATTAGCTTTCACCAGAGTAAATAAGTAATTTACCAAGCTGCTGTTTTTATTTTGAGCGGCACAGTTATCCGAAAATATGTACAGCTGTTTCACGTCTTTGGATGCGATGTTCTTGAGATAATGGTCAAGAAGGCTAATGGTTTCATTTGGCGTTTTCTTACCAGTTATTTCATCGTATATATAAAAATGCGAGATTCCTGTTTTTGCCGAATAAACACAAAAGTTGTAAACCCAAAGTTTTGGTAATGGTGCATTTTGTTGATGGTCGAAACAAATTACTTCTACCTCTGGATTATTTTTTGCCTCCTCGGTTTTTTCATTAATAACATCAAAAAACACTTGAGCTTTTCTTAGATGAAGTTCTTTGTCTGTTTTAAGTTTAGCTTCGTCAGACAAACTAAGTTGAAGTTTATTATCAAATTCGTCGCACTTTTTGCAAGTGTCAGAGCGTGGGTTTCCAAATGACAAGTTAAAATTGGCTTTAAAGTATCTGTAGTAAAACATTTTTGGCCGAAACAGATGTTCTTTGTCTTTTACACCATATACTTCAAACATATCTTTTTCATACTTTTCTATATATAATTCATATAGTTTCCTTATATTCAACTCGGGTGACAAATACATTTTTTTATGATTTTTCTGACGGCTATAATGAGATGCTCTCTTGGGAAAACTCCGAATATGAGAATCTACTTGATCAATGATTTGTGAGGGGACTGCGTTAGGTCTATTGTGGTGCTTTCCACGACCGTCCTTAGGACATGTTGTAGCGATATTATTTTTTAAATATGCTGACAAGCGGTCGATTCTCTTCGATGATATGCCATGAATCGCACTGAAAGCACTTTTACAGACCCTATCACTTTTTTGGCCAATGCGAATCTAAAAGCAAAATGTGCATGCGTGAATAAAAGGACTCCATCCAAAAAATAAATATGTAAACTTACCGTGTATTTATGAGAAACGCTTCGTTGTCGACCTTCTCCTGATTTTGGACCTTTTCTGGTTACTTCTGACGTACTTATTAAACCACACAGATAAGTATCTTGCATTACTTTCTCGCCAATGTCGTTAAAGTTACTTAAAACTCGCGTTCTTTGTTGTTCGTTGAATTTTTCAAAACATTTGAATTTGCATTTGCAGTCTTTGCCAACAACTCTGGGGCCAACCATTTTATTAGACGTATTAAGATGTCTTTTTCCAGTAGCTAGCTGCTTTTTTTTCAGATTTCTAGCCCACTTTGATTCATTTATTAACTTTCTGGTTTTCTTTCTAACCTCAAAATCGCCATCTTCACTATTTGTTGCATTATCGTCTGTATCTGGCACAAACTCATCACTGGAACCACCACTGTATGGTTCTGGATCACTATGCAACTCCTCCATGTCACGATTATTAAAAACACACAATTAACTTGCTAAAAATGATTACTATCTGCAACAATAAACATACTGCAAGTTAGTTAGGGAATATCTAACAAGAGGCGCTGCGCGTTTGGCGCAAAAACGGAGTAGCTCCGGGAGCTACATCCTTCTAGCGCCAAACACCCTGTGACGTATATCCCGTATTGCTTAGATAAGGCATGAACAATGATCGGATCTGCGTCGCATTTGCACCAAACGATTGCAAATGTTTTGAACCATATAACAAACCCATAACCCCGGTTTGCATAAAAAATGGATCTGCGTCCTTCTTGCTGCAAGGTCCTCAATTCCCAAAAAAATTTAGTTCTCGGTTCTGAGCTATGTTTTGTACCAAAGTAGTTATCATATTTATCAAAATATATAAAGAACTTTTTGAATAGTTTTATATTACAGAATGCAGATATCAAAATAGAACACATTATCGATGCCGTTGCGACAGTGTAAAATAATCGGAACATGATATAGGAATTCAATCCTCCTTCCCGTTTTGGAATATGTTGTGTATCCAACGTGTAAACGTACACAAAATGTGATTATTACAACTAAAGATGAATACGCCCTATGCATAAGTATTTTACATCCATTGTCGTTACAGTGCGGAGGCACTAAAGCAAAACCATATGCCAAATAATACAATGGCATTAAAAACTCCATATTACTAATAGATTTTTCTGACAATCTAACTTTCACTATAGTGTTAATAAATTTGCTGTACGAATTAACCTTGATGCTAACGAGCCAAACCGATATTGGAATATTGCAACATAAAAGAAATTGTGTATATACTATATCTAGAAATGAATTATTTACTTGTGGTCTTATTTTAGAAATTCTTTACATAGACCATTCATTATTTATAAATTAAGTTTAGCAATATTAAAAGGTAGACGAAAGCGACCCTATTACCCTATTAAGCAAATAAAGGAGAACGTTTATCAACTTTTCTAAGGGCGGTGGTTATAAGATGTTTATACCCAGCACTATAATTTAACAGTTTACATATTAGATATATATTTACTGAATTGCATATTATAAGCAATGCACATAATAACCTTGGAAAGCTAAAATATTAAGTAAAGATGATGTAATTATGCTATGAGTCCATATGAGAGATAAAGCCAAAGGGATAAATACAGAACTTTCATTTCAGGAAATTTGGCAATAGGGGATGCCTATGGAGCCGATAAAATAAATAAATTATACATACAAAAACTTTATCTATTTGTATTACTTCAATTTCCACCAACAACCAACATTGTTGTGAACGAATTTTCACTAACTACCACAAAGAAGTTGAATATACTCACAGTGAAGCTCTGTTTGCGATAATCTGAAGCCGAGAGATCCAAAAATGTGAAAGATGATTTCGAAGAAGATTATCAACCAGCAGAAAGAACCTCGACTGACGAAGAAAACTATATAACCTTAGATACTTTATACTACATTAAACTTTTACAAATAATTATATTAACATCAATACGCCACTTATAACAACAATATTAAATCTACCAGCCTTGACGAACGGTTTTAGTATTTTCAATAACTGCCACCCCTGTTAGAATTAAATAAGCAGTTCAATGGCCTACGTCTACCTGAAAACACCTTTCCAAATACATTCAGTAGGTACCTAAGGCTAGGTTACTTTCCTCGAAAATGCAAAATAATCTGGAAGATAAATATCGAAGTTGGTGGAAACGTAATAATTATTCTGCATTTAAAATCGCCTCCACCCTAATTCCATACGACAATTGGCCAAAACAAATCTTCGCTAACAGCCTCTACCACATGCTTCAGCTTTAAGGTGGAAGAGCGGGGAACCTACACTTTAACGTCGAATCCGAGCGACATAAATTCCAAAGAAGGTTTTTAGCATTTAGACCCCGCGATTTCCAACCGAGTTAGGGTTATATGTGTAGCGAGTTGCACAAGATTTTTATTAACTGCCGTGGTAATGCTGAGACGTTGAGCTTGAGCCATTTTCGATATTTTGCTCAGAAAGCGAACGCTTTGCCAACTGAGTTATCACCAGACGCCTGATTGGCATGAGATTATCCTTCAGTAAGAAGTACATCCTTGTCGTTATTAAGAAATCTGCTTTTAAATTGGCCTGACACCTAATTGTATACCAAATGTGGTCAAGACAAATTTTACAGAAATATAAATCTCTAAATCACCAAAAGAGACCTTAAGAAACCCCCTAATATTATTTGCAATTGCCAACTAAACTCCGAGATTGACAATCGACAGAATTCAGGCAAAATGCATTACAAGTAACCATCAAGTTTAATTTGAAGACACTGAACACAACTGTTCTGTTGCTGATCTTTATCGACTTGAATATTAAAATATTTATGCAGAGCTGGAAAGGAAACTCACTTATAGTGCAGTCAAATAAGCCGAAAAACGCGACATCTGCCAAAAAATGCTAATCTAGTAGCTGGAATTTTGAAAACAGCTTTATTTACGCATTATAAGTAACGTGCAAAAAGTCCCCAGCGATATCATGCTGACTTTGCAAACTTTTTCGAGGTCTCCCTCTCTACTGGTGAGAAGACAATTATTTTTATATGAAAAATTGCAATTTTCTACAGAAAAGGTCATATAAACTATTTACTTGCAAGCCACCGTTTTCACGTTATACGGCCCACAAAGCACCTGATACAATAAAGCATTAGCAGAGATGCATTCGTCTTCACACCACCTTCGAGGTAGAATACAAGGAGCGCTTTTTTACATGGTTTTCCCGTTAGGCCTAATCCATATTTATAAAATTATGATTCCTGCTCGTCATCGTCTTCAACCTTTCGCACTTCTTTCGTTTCATCTGCTTCAATATCATTTTGTTTCTCTGATGTATTCAATGTTAAACCACCAATGGCTACAAACTACGGACCATGAAAATCCCACTTTTCTACACCCACAATTTTCGCAACATACTTTCGCATAATTACAAAAATTGTGTTGAGTCCAGATGCTTAAACGTCATTATGGGCTCCAAAACATTATTATTAATTACCTATCACCACTGTTCAGCATTCAGCGTGTTGCCTAACCAAATCTCTACCTGGCAGTAGACGTAGATGCTGTTGAGCGGCAGTAGCTGTGGGTGGGACTGAGGAAAATTTGACCGTATTACGATGACAAAAACCTCATCAATGAAATACCATCAAATAATTCAAAGAAGAAAAGTGATTCAGAAGAAGACCAAAAGAAAGAAGTGCCAGAGGTTGCAGACGATAACAAGAAAGATTCATACTTTTATGAACATGGAATGAGCCTACTGGGGAAACCATGTAAAAACTACGAAAGAATAATGCTTATTTTACTGGACTAATATATACGTAAAGTGAATAAAACAAAACAGATATATTTTACCGGAAAAGCACTTCAAAACGGTAAAGTACACCAGGTATTGCTGGCCTGGTTAAATGAACAAAAAAACACCAACATTTAAAATAAATTGCCAACTATAGGAGAAAGCTTTTACCAAACCTACGCAATGCGAGGTGTATGGGTGCATATATGAGTAGAAAAATATGAACGGCAAATTATAAAGAAAGAAGTGTTACTGACATGTTATTTCTAAAACAGTGAGCCAGAAACTCTTTGTTTTCATAGGTAAAGGAAATCTCTTCGTTACATGATTTATATTTTAAGAATATAACTCTTGAAATACGTGCAGCTAGTCCAAAAGAATTTGTTTTTCGGATATTTTTTATTTTAATATGTAGTTACGCGTTGTCCAATATTTCGATTTTTCTAATTATCTCCAACAACTCAAGCCTATATCCAATTTGCACCTTTGAATACTTAATAAATTAATATTGCAGTAAACACAGAAACAAGATATAATAACTAAACTGCGCATATTCTTGAGTTTTTTTTTTAAATTTGTTAACTGGTTCAGCACCGAAGGTGCTATTCACAGTAGTGTTTTGATAAAAATACATATTATGAATTGCGAAGAGGTCAGCAAAGGCTCCTCAGTAGCTAAATGTTTGTGTTCATTCTTATTGCTGCTTAGATTCGTTTTTGTTGAGAGCAAGTTTATCATTGGTTAATCACTATCATCGGTTAGCGGATAAACATCCTGGGGAAGTTTTCGTTTCAGTCTTCTGTGAATGTTCCTCTTTCCCAATTTGAAATACGACGCATTTTGGCAATTGTTTATATTACGTAAACATTTTTTGGTGGTTTTCATAACATGTTCTATTATGAGGGGGATACCCAGTTCATAATGAATTTGCTGATTACGAATAAACAATTGTGCGTTAACAGCAATGCGTAACACGTTGTTTTGAAAGGTTTGGTTTTTTTGAATATTTGTTTTACTCGTATTACACCATATTTCAGATGCGTACATTATGATCGGTCTCAATAAAGATATATATAATAATACTGAACACTGCACTGGTAAGGATGACTTTCGATTAATTAAAGGGTATAACATTGTTAATCGGGCGTAGCACTGGTTTAATTTATTATTTATATGCACACCCCACTTTAATTTAGTGTCCAGGAAAACTCCAACATACTTCACAGCTTTATCTTTATCATTCCATAGGATCTGTTGACCGTTAATAGTAAAATTACGTGGGTTAGGTAGCTTTCGTAGAGTAAACACTTTAATTTCGCACTTGCTGGGATTTATTGTAATATTCCATTTCTTGTACCAATTACATAATTCGCAGATATTTTCTTGGAGCGATGCCACTGCGAGATTAAGGTCACAGTTTTGAGTGAGTATGGCTGTATCGTCTGCATATAAGCCAATATATAGCTGACTGCCTCTTCTTTGTCGTGGATGAAGATGTTAAAGAGAGTGGGTCCTAAAATCGAGCCCTGGGTAACTCCCGCCTTTATAGCTCTTACGCTCGAGTAGGTGGCATTGATATTAATTTGAAATGTTCTGTGTTGAAGAAACGATGCTATTGCTGCAATTAAATAGGGAGGAATCTTGTTTAGTAGAATTAGTTTATGTAGAAGTCAGGCAATCCATACTTTATCGAAGGCTTGGGCGATGTCAACAAAAGCTACGGCAGTATACTGTTTTTATCAAAACCGTTTTCAATGATTTCTGTTAATCTCTTCAGCTGATGGATTGCAGAATGTTTGGCTCTAAAACCGAATTGAGAGGTTGGCAGTATGCTGTTATCTACTAATATTTTATTGAGTCGACAGTGTATGATCTTTTCCAGCAGTTTGGATAACGTACATAGAAGGCTGATTGGTCTATAACTGCTAATACTCTTTGCGTTTTTATTGGGTTTCTTGAATACTAGTATGTGCGCACTTTTTCATAAAGTGGAAAAATATCCCAATGGCAGACTGGCGTTGAAAATCGTTGCTGTTGAGGTTAGTGTCGTTAGGCTGCATTTCATTTAAGTATTTTTGGTAGGAGTTGATTCGTAAGCTTTCAAGTTACCATTTAATATGGCGTATTAGACGATTCAGTTGTGTTTTTAAGATTGGACACCTAGTTCCTTGCCACTGCCGACGTATTCTGGTTTCTGCGTAATCAGATCAGATATATAACGTGGAGAATGATTCTTAGCTTTCAAATGGCGGTTGTGTTTTGGTAGTGTAGACTGTTGAACTGCTTGCTTAATCGAGTTGGTATATTCTTCAATAACTTTGTCAACATCGTGCTTTGTTTTCAATTTTCTTGTATATATAAGTACATTGTTCAAGTTAATGCGAAACGTTTCCCAACATATCTTGCCGTAATTAGTCGAGATGTAGGTTGAGCATACACTGGAGTTTCGTAAAAGGACAGCAGAACGGGGCTGTGATCTGAGTCTAGCTCATCTAAAACCGTTTGATATATTGGGAGAGAGAAATTTTTGCAGACTGCAATGTCCAGTATGTCGGATAGATGATCTGCTTGTAAGGATAATGTGTATGTTCTGATGGAGCTGATATTTGAAGATTGTATTTTATGGAAAGTTGTAGAAGTTTATTTCTGTTGGGGTTATTTACACGGCAACCCTACGTCGAATGATTACAATTTTCATCTCCGATCACCAGCGTAGGCAGTTTTTCTGAAAAGCGGGGTTATAAATCTTCTTCTTCGAGATTTCTGTTCGGTTGTTTATAGCAGCTTGTAACTTTTATCCAGTTGTTGTTAATTGTCTTAATTTTAATAGAATTTGCTTCTAGACTGATAAGTTCGACAGTGGGTAGTTGACGATGTTCTATGCGTTGCTTGACGAGAATTGCTGTACCACCAGATGCGATAGCTGATTTTCTGTCTGATCTATAAGTGGCAAATCCTGAAATTTTATAATTTTCATTTGGAACAAGGTGAGTTTCTGTAATGCACGCAATGTCGACGTTATGTCTTATCAGAAAATCAGTTAATAGCAACTTGTGAGCCTTTACTCCATCGGCATTCCAGTTGAGGATTGTTATATTACGGAACGTTATGGGTTTACTTAAATCCATCTTGTAGTATTATTGGCAGTAGTGGTAGCAAGATGTTTTTAATTTCAGATAAATATGGTTTTATTAGATCTACGATGGTTTTTAGTAGTGTTTTGATGAAGCCTGTAAGTGAGTCGGTTTGTTGTGTGTTTGAAATTTTCGGTGGTTCTATAGAAGCTGCGGCATATGTTGAGTTAGGCAAGCGTATTCTGGGAAAAGCTGATTCATATTGACGTCGATTTTGATAATTAGGTTGTGAAGTGGTTTTGGTGTGTTTCTCGTTACGTGGCTTTAGGTTTATCTGTTGATAAGCTGCGCATCCCCTGAAGTTGGCTGGGTGATTTTCAAGGCAATTGACGCACTGAGGGGAGTCATTGCTTGTCTTTGGGCAGTCGTAGTAAAAATGGTTGCCGGCACATTTGATACAGCGAGGTTCTAGATAACAGTAATTTTTGGAGTGGCCAAACCTTTGGCACCTATGGCATTGAGTAATATCATTTGTTTTTCTTCTTGGTTCGACTGTGACAACGCAGTAACCTATTTTGTTAATATTGAAAATATTATTAGCAGTTTCGTTTTTATTTAGTTCAACAGAGCAGACTGGAATAGGTAATCTGTTTTTATTATAAAGTCTGGTGACCTTTATAATTGGGAGTTGAGCTTTTTTTAATTCTGCTTCAATTTCTGTCTCTGCGATAGAGGAGGGATATTCCTGAGTGTGATTATTAAATTTCCCGAATCTGTGCTATAATTTGCTATATCTCTAAATTAGGACTACATATAGCCTCACAGTAATCGTCTGAGTATCTAAAATGAATTTGTGCGAAGCGAAAATTCTGTCTCCTAATACAAATAATATGTCATTGTACTTGAAGGAACAAATAAACGTTGATTTAATAAGCAACAGTTCGTAAAAGTTTACTTCTTGTGATTGGATTATATATTTACTCAAAGTATGGCATTAATTTATCAAATCGTGGAACGAATTCTGTGAGCCTTTGAAAT
>JABXWE010057635.1:0-15731 GCA_014611495.1 Limonius californicus | reverse complement strand
TGATGTGTTAATGGATAGATAGATGGGAATAGTGATGGGGACGTCTATATTCGAGGTAGACGATTATTTGGGGTGTCCTGGGCAAGTTTGAGAGCCCTATAATATAAAATATTGTAAATTTGTATTTTACATATTATAAATTTGTGTGTACAAAATTTGATTTAAATTGCAAGAGATTTTTATTGTTTTAATTAGTTTATGTATTGTACAAAGGAAGTATTGAAGTATTTTTGTTTATATGAATTATATTGTGTATGTACAAATTATGAAAATTAGAGGAATATTTTATTTGTGAGATTAGAATGTTAATTTTACTATTTATACTGTTATTAGAACATGTGAAGGAAGTCTTTGTGTTTATTTAATTATATTAAAGGGTTTTATAATTGTTTTTTGTAATTTTATAGCTCATTTGATGTATTTTGTTTAAATTGGAATTTTCAACCAGATGTAAATTTTTTGTCTTGTATGTTAATGTAATTAGTGTCAAAAGATTCGGAATTTGATAGAGATAACAAATATGAATTTTGTTTTGTAATTTAGAAAGTATTAATCTTGTTATAAGGAATTTAATAATATGTCAAAACATATGATGATTGAAAAGATTAATCTCTAGTTTGCCATTGGTGCATTTCTAAATTTAAGGTGGATTTTTAACGAAATTTTGGTTTTCAGTCTGTTATTGTAACTCAAAGTGGAAGCATGTATGTTTGTGTGCTCCAAATTGTAAATATTGCACTATTAAGTTTGAGTTTGGCAGATTGTAGGGTGTGGCCAAAATCTGTTGTCATTGGATTTTGTGAGGTTAAAAGTTTAGTTAAAACGATGTTTGTTTAATTTGAAAAGTCTGTCTTTGTGATATGATTATTGTGCAATTAAGAGAATAATAATAAATCTTACCAAAGTTAAATCTTCGTAAGTGTTTAATTTCCTAGCAGTGTTCCTGGAAAATAAATCGATTTATAATTCATATAAAGCAATTTTTTTATGGATTCAAATAATAAACTTACTTACCTGTTTTACTTGAGTCAATTATACAAAAGTAATTAAGGTGTTTTATACTGGATACCAGCATCAATTGTGAGGGAAGCTGTAGGAATCACTTTGTCAACGGTCCAGGAATGCAATGATCTACGTCTGGAGAGAGAATAACTGCATCGAAGCCGAATTTATGCAAACATTTGCATTTCCGAGAAAGTAGGATGTAAAGTCCGTTCAACAATCAGCAGATTAAAGATAAGTTCACAATTATTTTATGTATGTATTTGTGATATTCAGTATTGTAATTAGATGACTATCTCTGGAGAAGCCACGAATATCAATATTTGATTAGAACCCTGAGATATTTTTCTATAATAAGATATGCTGATGTAAATTGGAAACTAAGTTCTTCGATTTACAAAACAATATATTTTAATTTGTATTATGGGCGCTACCAACGTGAAGGTTTATTTATAAATTTATTTATGTTTAATTAATATTTCTACTGTATTATATAGCATATATTTATGCCTTGACATCGTGGGGCTATTGAATTACTTATAATTTAATTAATATTTATTTGCAAAGAAATTACACGGCAATATATATATATATATATATATATATTGTTATTATTACATGAAGAAGAAGATAATTAATTTAATTGAATTTAAAGGTTAAATAGAAATTGAATTGAATAACTTGCATTCCGCAATCAATTTTTTATTAAAATATTAATTTAAACAAATTATGAAAAATTGGGCGCCAGGTGACAAATTTAGAGACTTGTCGCCAAATATTAGCTACAAAAATACCACGGACTAGCTTTCGAACATGAGAACTCGGTCTCACAAGTCGGTTCTATAACGTTTCGTTGTTATATGAGAAAATGGACGTTTAAGATGATTTACCAATTATGCATCTAACTTCAGTCGGACTTTGACACGTCGGCTGTTATGCGTTCTTTATAACTTAATACACCTGTAATGCTCTATGTAATATTTGGACAGTTTCAGATATTATTTTCTGGTGTATTTCTTCAGTAATCAGGTACACTCGTGCTTCCTGTTAGGTGCGTATAATTGATTTACCTTTTTAAAGCAATCACGACATTAAATCCTACTATCTTCATAGGAATCTGTTGTTCTCCCCCTCGCTGGTAATCTAAAATTTCGCCGCCTAGTTACACCAAATCTTCGAGGCGAAACAGGATCCACTTACTCAATACTAACCCAGTAAGTTAATCTAACTTACTCGTTCTTAAAAAAATTCATTTTTATAAATTGAACAATACTAATACTTTATTAAATATGCACAATGTTAATTATTTTTAAATTTTTAGGAGCAGATGAAAAATGCCTGTATTCACACCAAATACCAAAAATGCTCTCTTGTTATTGTTTTATCGACAACTCTCCTACCAACCGACAAAATCTCCATTACAACGATGCCAAATACACAAACTTACAAGAAGGGCACTAGGATCTACTTACACTATTAAAAATTCAAATTTAGACAGCTAAATCCATTTTATAAAAATGTTCATATTTCGACGGCGTCACTGCCATTCAAGTTCTGATATTAAAAATGTTCTTTACATATCCGAAACCAGCCTCCAATACGCATATCGCACTCTACGGCTGTGTATTGTGTAATACACATTTTCACTAACTGTTCTGATAAATCCAGCATAATCCTTCGTAAATTAATAAAAATTAGAGCTAGGCTTATATCTAAGCTCAAGGCATGTTATTGTTTATTACTATATTATTTTCTTTAAATATAGAAACTTTTAAATGTTTCAGACCAAGCAAGCAGTTACCTGCGTCTTGGTCTGCCCTATATTACTAATACCAAAGAAACCGAATTCCAAGACATCATACAAATGAACGATTATCCTTAATAAAATGAAATAACCGTGCTAACGAATCAAAATTATCGCAATATATTGCTGTGCTGCTTTAATTAAATACTACCAATAACAGTAAATATAAACTTGGGAAAAATTAAAATTAAAATTTTATTATACCTACACGTTGGGCGCCATGAAACAATACCAGACTCTTAATGAAGATATCCTTCTCTTGTTGAATATCAAAAATAAATAAATTCATAAATTGTTTAACCAACACGAAATCAAATAAAATTGCACCAAGCTTTTATCAAAATCTCAGGGAAGCTGTTATAATTGGACGAACTGTGTAGATTCGCGTGTAGCTAGTAACAAAGCTAACACACACACGAAGAAAAGTATGGGGAAATTCAAGAAAATTATCATATATAAATTATTTAGTAAAATTCATTTCAAAATTATGTGAAATGAAATTTTTGTGAAAGAAAAACCCACCTATTTATTTGCTTGTGTAACCGCAACCTTAGTGTAATCCAATTCTGTCTTGAATTTTGAAATTTGCCGGCTTCGGAGCGAACGGGCCTGCAGCACATGTTACACGAACGAAGAATGCGAACTCGTGGTCCACCAACTTGTTGAATAAAATTAGTGTAGTTAAATGTTCTTTGATAGATTCAAATCTTGGCCACACCTAAGTAAATTAATATTATTTAGCTTCCTTATTTGTAACTATTCGAAGAATCACTGGTAATAACTGGCAATGAAAAACCTCCAATTTTTATGAGGTAAATTTTATATTGAAGATTCTTCATTTAAATTTATTATTTTTATTTCAATGTATGGAGGCACTTCCTTTTAATTTATTTTTATGTTATATTTATTTATTTTTATTATTGTTATAGATTCGAAGTATTCAACAAATGACATTGACATTTTTGGTCTACTTTTCAAAATAAATATTCAACTAGCCCATAAAATAAATAAAGCGCGATAAAACAAATGAAAAAAACCGAGGCCAACTTTCTATTTTCCCATGAAATTAGAATTTTTCGGAAATTTCCAAAAATTCTTCACCGTAAGTAATATGAAAACACTTTTTGAAATTTATTAAACATTAACACAATGTTTTATTATCAAAGCAATTAAATAAATACACAAAATTTACAATATTGCGGAGCTGCGGAAAAGCGTGCTGTTTCCTCCAAGAGTTTATAGCAACTGACTTGTTTTTAGGACAAAATTCTTAGATTTTGACCGCGTTGCATAGTAACCGAATACATTTAAACTAATTTTTATATATGCGTCCCCAACGAGCTCCACCAATGAGAACAAAGCATTCAATTGACTGAATTAATTACAACTATCTAAAATTTACAATAACATTCTTATCAGCAATATTACAACAAAAAGAATTACTACTGTGTTACACACATTTTGATATCTCATTTGACCCATTTTTGATAATGCAATAGGAAATTGACAAATGTTTTTACATTAAATTATAAATAAATTAATAAAAACAACTTTAATGTTAATCACATTTAACACAAAGCTTCGTCACATACATTACTACTAACATATTTTTCTCAGAAGAAAAGTATTAAATTCACAAATTTACACTTTAGTAAGAAGCTATCAAAATGATTATATTTTTGCTCATATTTGTTAGATTACAGGTCAAGAATGCACAAATAAGTTTGAAAACTTTCCTCTGTGCCTTCCTGAAGATGATCCTACACCAAAACAACCAGCTTTGCTACCTAGGATTCAAGTTACACTGTTTACGATGCCAAATCGAACATCAGAACTACTAATTTACATCGTATATGATGTATACGTGGTTTCTTATAGGATAGCGTAATATAGCGTTATTAAATTAGCAATACGTTAAGATATCTCAATTAGAGCATGTTGTAATACAGCAACATATAAATTTATATAGTTTTGATTTTTTACTCTCAAAATCTCAACACAAATTGTAATTTCTGGTATCATAACTGATTTTGGTAATGTTGCAAAACGTATTCTTGTAGGTAAAGAATCGACAGTGGAAATTGTTTGATAGCGTTAAATATTGTATAAATGTTCATTAACTAAAACTGGAAGAAACAGAGGATGAGAAATGAAATGAGCACACACGTGTGAATATCGTACAAAAACAAGAGCGACAAGCGTACATCAAAAATTATAAACATTTACCTAGAACATTCAATCAATAAGATACAAAACAAGAGAAGTAAATGACAAAAAAGTATTCAAAAATGTATGTTTGTTAAAAACTTATTAAACTTTATAAGTAAATGAGAAATATAATTGCACCTGAACGATTTTCCGAAGAAATCAGAGAAACTTTTAGTAGAGCGAAACAAGTACAACAAAATAAGTTTATATATAAACAGCAAAGAAATATTGACATTTTTCGTTAATGAAGAAGATATATTAACAATTTAGGAACAAACATACAGACAGCTATACATGAATAAACCTTTGAAACATTTGAGTATTCAGAATAAGAGCTTAGGAAAGATGTTCTAGAAAATAATTTTAGGGGGACCGCGGTAGAGTAATGGCCTCAGCGCTTGGCTTCGGAGTTATTCTACCTAAGTCGCTCAGGTTCGAATCCTGAGCACTGCACTTTCCCAGGGTGTTTGTGGTGTCTGGGGCATGGAGGTTTTCAAGGGTGGGGCATGTTAGACCTGTGAATACCACGAAATGTGCTGAGCCGAGATAAGTTGGGAGGGATGGGAATCTTGGAGTCCACGATTCTTTTAAAATTAAAAAAAAAATAATAATTTTACACGTAAAAATATGTTTCAGAAATAGGAACAATAATATAAATGAAGTTATTACAATGTCTTTAAAAAAGCAACCCAGAGAAGGAAGTTTTTGTACCGTTTGATAGATGATATGAATAATTCAAAATTTAAAGTCGCCTAATTTTCAAAATTACGTTATTTTAATGATCTTCATACTAAGAATAACAAATCTGTTTAAGAATGTTAAGCTTATATGTAATCACGTTTTCTTGTTAGTAGAAATCGCCTTAAACTTCAAGCTATCAAACATTTAGGCGATAGTTTTGTAGCTTGGGCTGTTTTCTAAATTACACCATGCAGAGAATTGCGGTGTCTTGGCTATTGCTGTTTTTACTACTTACTTAGTGCTTTTGTGCAAATGGTGAAACCTTCGAAATTTACGAAACAGATGCTAAGACATGTAAATTTAACTGAATACTGAAAGTTGCATAAAAGAAATACTCGATTTTCTTTAAAATGTCCTATAATGCAAAGGCTTTTTACATTTTGAAATATAACATCAAACCGAAAACAACAATTTAATAAAAATTTCTTAATAATATCGCAATGCATATTTACATAAATATGCGAGCAATGTTGTCGTGTTATTTCCGTCTTGCGATTGTAATTTCAAATTCTGTTTTGTCTCTTGCAATGCAGAATATTTGAACAAGATGCAATTGGTTTCTGCAGTGCCCCGAATTCGAGCGACGTCTCGCGTATATGGCATTAAAAGCATCTGCGATGTAGAATGTTTAACAAGACGTTGATCCTGCACGCTTTATGTACGGAATCTGTCAGACTTATACGTATAATAAAATTATACGGCCACTTTACCATAATTTGATGTCGGGTGAACGGATATATGTTCCTATATTCATGTAAGTGCAGTATCCTGCATAAGGTACCGATATATGACGGATCGATCTATTATAAGGTCTTCCCGTTTTGACATTCGCAGTTATATCGAAATTTATAGATCCGTGAATGTTTCACTTTATGGGGAATGGAAATTGAAGGATCTACTTGTTATGAGCTAATATTAAGGTGAAAATTCGGGTAATGTTTTAAGCAATTGGGAAACATCGATCTGACGTTGCTAGCATTCGATAATGCTTCAACTTTTATTATATTTTCATTTATGTGAGTCCTTGAAGTAAATGGCTGTACATTACAATTCTGTAATTTATTGAAGTGGTTCGAGATTGCATTGTGGCATCGGTGAAATACTACAGCGTAAATCTTGATACCGATCAGAAAAATAGGAAAAGCTCATCGAATGGATTGAACTTCAAAGTTTGAGGAAATAGTAAAGTATGGTCTCTTCAATTTTTCATGAAAACTAAATTAGTATTTTACTTTGTACGCAATGTAATACATTGTTACTTAAAATATCTCTAACTACATACAGTCGTAATAGGTTTTGCCCAAGGGCGTATACTATTATAATAAAATAGTATTTTAATGATGGTTTGTGAACATATGGTCTGTAAAATTAAATTAAAAATAAATAAAATAAGTTTAATTAACAACTTCGTATAGCATATTCACAGCCTGCATATATGGATTGTCGACCATTAATAAACTCCGAGGCTATATAGAAATGGTGTACATTGGAACACAGAGAAAACGTAGACTATCTGATCTAATAATTACGTTTAAACGATGCCAACCATCTACAAGACTCAGAAGAAAAAAGGAGTCACTTTTTTAAAGTGGCGTAAATTTACTTTCAGTTTAGGAATCTTATTGAAACGAACACATAGTTGAAAACTTTTACAAACATCTATATTCTTCAGAAAATCCAACACCAATTGGTCTACCTCCCATAGACGTTACAAATATCAGGTCAGAAGACATACCCGAAATTACAAACGAGAAAATTAAACTTGCCCTTTGCCAAATGAAAAACGGTCGCGCCCCTGGTGAGGATGGTATCAACCGAGAAATGTTGCAACTAGGAGGAGCAGCAACCCTAGAAGCCATTAATGTCCTTTTAAATAAATTCCTTCAAAATGGAAAAATTCCCGATAGCTGGAACAACGCCCAAGTCATCCTGCTACATAAAAAAGGCGACATATTAAATATCGGAAACTATCGACCAATAAGTGTACTTCCACATCCATACAAGCTATTCACAAAAATCGTTATCAATACACTATCCAACAAGTTTGACAGCTATCAATCACCAGAACACGCGAGCTTTCGCCCGGATATGGCACAGCTGAACAGATACAAAGCATCAGAACATTCATCGAAAAATGTAAAGATTATAATATATCCATACACTTAGTATTCGTTGACTTCAATAAAGCGTTTGATTGTGTTGAATTGTGGGCTATATTCCAAACAATGGATAATGCAAGAATAGATAATATTGATAGTCGATACCTTAATCACCTCCGCTTCGCGGACGACATCGTGTTAATTAGAAACAGCATAGAAGAGCTACAAGGTATGCTTTCAGAACTAATAACACCCTCGGAGAAAAACACCGTACTTAAAAACCCTAAAATTCCCATCAATTTGAAAATTAAAGTTTTTAATGCTTGCATCCTCCCGGTCCTTATATATGGATTAGAGACAACAACTTTAACAAATAAAGATGCTAAAACACTTCGCACAACAGAACGTGCAATAGAACGATGAACTGAGGAAATTAGACGACGAACGAAAGTGGAGGATGTGATAGAACGTGTTGCCACCTCAAAATGGTCTTGGGCATGGCACATTGCCAGGCAGGACACCACACGCTGGACAAGATATATTATACAGTGGAGACCAAGGCTGCATAAGAGAAACGTGGGACGACCCCCAAAAGATGGAAGGACGACGTCAGAAAGGTGGCAGGTCCAAACTGGTATCAAAAGGCCATAGTCAGAGAGGAATAGAAAAAAAAGGGGAGGCCTATATCCAGAAGTGGATGTCAAAGGGCTGTTAAAGAAGAAGAAGAAGAAGAAGATTAAAACCTGGTATATACGGTCGCCGACAAAATGGTGTAATAATTTGGATAATTTGCTGTAAATCATATGTTGTTCCTTAGTATATCATTGGCTTGCAAAATAAATCACATAACTAAACAACTACGCCTTTGGCCAATATTTTGGTATTAATTGCAGGATTTTGTTTTCCACTAATAATTATTACATGTTTATTTATAAATAACTTTTTTGTTAAGTGCAACAAAATTGAGTGAACACCTATAAAAAACCATGTATAAGAAGCGCGGGCAGCAATGTTTATTTGTTTCGTGGCCATTTCAATAGTTGGCGTTTAATAAATAAAACAATTATAGCATTTTAACTGTCAACAATAATCATGGTTACTAAATGTGATAACATACATTTGTTGAAAAGTGGAGTATTGTATTGTATTTGAACGAGCGAGATCTAGGACGCGGTTTTCCAAGCATCTCTATGCACTTATGCCAAATTTGGCCCATTGTACACCCTCACTAAGAATTTTGCCTATCTGGGGTAATTACAACTCCAGTAGTGATTTTGAACGTGTCACCAATCGCAGTGGCACGGGACCTATGGCTTTACTTCTTATCTGACAGAAAGCGCATTCTCAGATTTTACCCCGCTAAAAAATCTCACTGACCTCGGCCAGATTTGACCCCGCGCTTGGAACTAAAGGCAAATGCAGTAGCAACTACAACTCCGAGGCCAGCTTGGAAGGGGAATTAATAAAAATATTCTATCGAACTGAAAATACATTGCTAAATAAACAGAATTGATCGAAAATTGTACAGCTCTCCAAATCGAACCCAATTTAACGGCACCCGAAATTCGGGAAGCACTTGACTTACAATATGTTTGTAATCGCACTATACAGCGACGTTTAAATGATGCCTGTAAATCGGGGATCTCAAAGAAGAACATCCAAGAACGATTCAAATTTGCTGAAGAATATCTTCATTGGACCACTGAAGACGGTAAAAATATTTTATGGTCTGACGAGTCTAAGTTTAATTTAATTTGCAATGGTGGAAGTGGATATGTACGGCGACCTAAGTGCAATAGATTCAATCCTAAATACAAAAAAGAAACCGTGAAGTATGGGAGCGGGAATAATATGGAGTGTGGAGCGTTTTCTTGCCATGAAATGGTTCAAATTGATCGTATTGTTGGCACAATTAATCAGTAGCTAAATCTTGGGATCCTTTTATCTGTGATGTTGCCATTTGCAAAAGAACAAGTGCCATTGGAATTTGTCTTACTACGTGACAATTTTCCAAAACATACGGCAACGTCTGTACAAATACGGCTAAAAGATAACCACATAAGGATTGTGAGGTGACCAGTGCAGTCTCGCGACCTCAACCCAATAGGTACTTTATGGAATGAGGTCGGAAGACGAATAAGTGATAACAAATTTAATTAGTCTGATTTACTGGTTGATGCTGTACAACAAGTGTGGAATGCATTACCAAAAACTCTTATTGAAGAGCTTGTTAGTTTTTCAACAAAATATTAATATATTTTATTTATTTAATAAATTTGTAAGTATGAATAAATATACCGGTCACACTATCTTGTCGCACTAAATAATTACTGGATTTTAAATATAGTATTAATGTTACTTCTGCGAATAGTTGCGGTTACTGTGATTTTGTAATTGAATGTACAATAAGATAAAAAAAACTATTACTAGTAAAAACAACTTTCGCAACTTGTGTAAAAACACATTCGTGGTTGATGACATCAAGTGGTCACACCATTTTGTCCGCAACAGCATGTACAGAAATTGTTTATTTTAACTGTGCTTATTTGTTTTTTTTAAATAGTAATTACATTTGTAATCATCGTACAGCTTAGAGCTTGCCAGTAGCAGAAATAAAGTAATCCAGGTAATGACTGATAACAAAATGTAATCTCTTAAGTTGGTTTCGCTTTACTATTTATTATAAAGATAAATTGAGTACATAGTATTGCCTCTTCTTGATCGAACTACTGCTTGACACGTTGTCAAGTGGAATGCTTCGAATTATGCTACGAATCACATCTTCTGGGATGCACTGCCATTCTTCCACCAGATCTTATTCTAAATGAGCAAGGGTTTGTGGGGGTGTAGACGAGTAGAATCACCTCTTCTCAGCATATTCCAGATGTACTTTATGAGGTTCGTGTTGGCCAATTAATTGTTTGAATGTCTTAATGTTGAAGATAATATATCACTATGTTAGCGACGTGTAGTTTACCATTATCGTGCACGCAAACGATAATTTATCGCAAGCAGAACTTCAGTTATGTATCGTTGTGCGTTTAGAACACCATTTCGAACAATGGTAAGCTTAGTACCGGTGTCTAATGTGATGCGGCGTCATACCATTACCGATTGTATTGGAAAGGTAACTGTCTATAGATCTTCTCCATCCACGCAAATGTCCATCATTAACTGAGAGAAGTCGCTTAGATTCATCTGTAAACACTACAAGACGCCAGTTCCTCAATTACTAGGTGTAGGTGTTCTCGGTCGAATTGTAATCGCATGATACGATGGTGCCTGGCCAGTTTGGGCACTCGAAGCGGTTTCTGGACGTTAGAGTAACTCGGTGCAGTCCATTACGAACAACAAATCATGCACCAAATAGCATGTCGAACGTCTGCCTGAAGGTCTTGTGCTGTAGTTGTATGAAGAGCTTGCAAACGAAGAAACCTGTAGTCGTTTTTCTGTTTCCTTCACTACCAGGACATCCAGTAACAAGCCCGGTCCCTCTATAACGCGTCAAGATACAGTTCCCACTGCAATTTACGGTATCTTTTACCCACGTACCGCTGCGATTCTTGTAGTAAAGTTACCGCTTGAACAACCTGTATTGGCGTTAGCTTACTTCTCATTTGTCGTACAACTTGATACTCTTCACCCATATTGCTAACATACAGTTCTACAGCAAGTAGGAGGTACACTAGCATTTAATAATATTGTGCATACTACTTTGTTTCTTGTCTCTTAAGATATCTAATATATTTGACATAGTACAATTGATGATAGGTTCTATTAGGTACAAATTGTTAAAAACAAAGGATAGACGTTCACATACACCAAGTTTGATTAAGATTCCTAAACTGAAACTAAGTGAAGTCACTTTGAATATATTACTGTTTTTTCTTTTGACTAGTGTATATTAAAATAAACTATTTACAGCAACAGTAAAATTTACAACACAAAAACTAGAAATATGTAAAAGCCTCACTGAGAAATACAACATAGATTATAGAAGCATATAGAGTGTTAATAGATGCAGATTTTAATCAGAGTTGATTTGTTGCACTATTTAAGGTCTGTGGTGGCTTATAGAATTATAGAATATAATCAATTTAATTTAGTGCGATCGATACGATAGAAAAGTTTACAGATTGTGGTTGTTATTCATTCCACAGATTGTATTACAACAGATGCAGGAGATAATTCTTTTTGCCATGGTAAAACCATGAACCATAAGCGGCGCATAGCTGTAGGCAGACAAAATTCAAGTTGTGGTAAAACCGATCGTCGACATCGACGATTCGTTTTAGTACACAAATAAATCAATATAATGCATATTAAAAATCTACTGTTAGGGTTTTACTAGATGCCACAAATCCACCTATAGCTTTGATAAACGGTTTTTGTATATCATTCAGTGCTATGTGTAGAAACGTTAATGCGGGAATAAGAAATACTACGCAATTATAAAGTATCCATTTAAAAAAGACTCGTACAGTAAAACTATTTCAAAATACGTATTCTCATAGACAGTGACCGAGCTATTATACATTTAAAATAATTTTGTACATATTTACTACTGGAAGATATAATACTAAAATGTATGTAAATGATGAAGTTCAATATCCAAGTGTTGTGTCCGAAGTCGAAGCCATACGAGAAATTAATACGAAAACAGATGAAAGGCGCGTATATATCACCAAAGCCGAAATACCCTTGCATACACTTCATTTATCTTGGAACGAATAACTGCTGTTCCTGATACTATCTATTTGAATTTCATACGGCAAGAACAGAAGCTCTGATAATATTGCAAAAATCAAAATTGTGAATAGAAAATTTATTAACAATTTCCGAAGGAAATAGAAATTATAACATAGTTAGTTAGGCTAAGCTAGAAATATATTATACTAGGCAGTTTATTGCTGGTCGACTAACTTTCAACCATTATTACACTAAATGACAACGTAGTTTCCTGATAACTTCTCTTTCCAGTTTATGGCATGGACTTGGGTTATTCAGTGTTTAACCTTAGAAATTTGAAAAGCTTCTAATGGCTTTCGGTTGTCTTTAGGTTAAACTTGTGTATTTATAGCTCGGCTTTGTCCCATAATATAATATATAGTATTAAAGAACTACAAATTCAAGATTATTTTGAAAGATTCGAGAAGGAGCACCGGTTTTTATGAAACGCTAATGGATTACTGAATTAACTATTAATTTAAAAGGTTAAATATTTGGCATTTAAAATATCGTAGTGGTCAAAACGGTTCATCAGTTAGTGAACTTGTACAGTCAATACTCACAAAATTCCAATAAATCGCTAAATAGCTAACAGGTAGAAGGTTATTTTGTATTTTTTCATACAACTTGTTGGTACAGCCCATATGATGATTGACTCATTTAGTAACAATATAGTAACTGACCGTGGCACAATTCCACAATTATTTCAGACTCTTCAATAATACGAGGGGACTATTTTATTTTATCTACCTAAATACCGTGAGTTCAAAAAGTAATTACATAAAAGTAATGTCACAGCAATCTTTAAAATTCATTAACTGTCATCACTGTTGTTGTTGTCATAAGTTTATATTGAAAATTCAATTACGTTACAATTCTAATGGTTTTTACAATAGAACACAAAACATTTATGATTGCATCATATTTTCTAAATGGTGTTCGAGCGAACGGCGAATGGATTTACAGTGCGGTGCCATGTTTAGAGGAATTTCGGCACTATTTCCAGATATTGCTGTCCTTGAAGGAGATTTTTACAGGGCACTTACAAGATGTGTTGATGTATTCCGAGATATAGGGAGCATTACTCATAGAGATAGAAATGGATGGCCAAGAGTTCGTACTCAAAAATCAGTTGATGATGTTCGTCAACGTTTGAACGAGCAACGCACTACATCACTACGTACACTTTCGCAAGAGACTGATTTATCATTAGGAACTTGCCATACTATTGTCAAAAAAGATTTAATGCTGTTCCCTTACAAAATTCTTGCTTTACATGAGTTGCTGCCAGCAGATCACAGTAGGAGAATTTTGTATTGTCAGTGGTTCCAACAAAATTTAATGAACAATGACGAATTGCTAAATTTAACGTTTTTTTCTGATGAGGCCTGGTTCACCTTGTCGGGGTATATAAACTCACAAAATATGAGGTTATGGAGTGCTGCAAATCCACATACTTTTCGCTAATCTCCTCTTCACCTGTTGCAAGTGTATTTGGATTGCTGTGTCTCGAAGACGTATTATCGGACCCATATTTTTCCACGAAACTGTTACTGCTTATAGATACCGGAATATTGTATGTGAATTTACTAATCACCATGAGGATGAGCTCCAGCAAAGCTACTTCCAACAGGATGGCGCGGAGGCCCACACCGCTCAAGAGACGCTCAATTACCTTCGTGAATTTTTTGACGATCGAATAATTAGTTTACGTTCAAATCCAGAATATCCACCTAGATTAACAGGCTTGACTATTTTAGATTACTTTAAATTCCGTTATCTGAAAAGTAATGTATACAAGACCCCTATTAACAATATCGAGGTAATGCAAAACAGATTTACGGAACAGTGTGCAATATACCTCCTCAAATTCTTATAAATGCTTTTAATAGTATGAAATGACGAGTAAATTTGTGTCTGCAGGAAAACGGTGGTCATTTTGAACAGCTTCTTTAGTTTTTTATATTTATTTTTCTGTACCTGTGAAATATAAAAATTATAATTTCCAATTTTGATGATTTGTACTTTATGAATTCTGCACTTGTGCAGAAGCACAGTTTTCTGGGCAAAATTAGGAGGTCTTTTCTCGCGTATAGCTGTTTTCAAATTGATTATTGTTTCTTTGTAGACATTCCCTGTTATTGTAGACCCTTATGGCATATAGCTAACTCATAAAATCCCTTGAGCATCCCTGAAAGCTATGGCCACCACTTTTCCCGGTGAGGATTGCGTCTTTGCCTTCTTGGGTGGTAGGGAGCCCCTATAAAGCCATTGCATGCACACTTGTTTCGTCGGTGGGTCCCAGTGGTGCACCCAGGTCTCATCCCCTGTTACAATTTTAAAGAAGAAGTCCCCATCTTGGGATAAACCTGCCAAATTATCCTAGCAAATTTGTCGCCTACACAATTTTTGTTCAGGGGTGAGGATCCTAGAAATCCACCCTACTGACAACTTGCTCATTCCCAAGTCTTCATGAAGAATTTTAAAAGCAGATGTTTCTGATATACCTGCTCCTCTTGCAATAACTGAAACTGTCACTCGGCGATCAGTCAACGCCAAATCTTCAATTTTCTTTATGGCTTCCTGTGTTCGTGCTTCAAGAGGTCTTCCGCATTTTGGGTCATCCTGAATGGACTCCCTGCCAAATTCGAATTGCTTACACCAAAATTTAACTTGAAAATAGGGCGGGCTATTTTCCCCATACACAGTCACTATTGTCTCATGAATATTCTTTGGATTATTGCCTTCTTTCGATAGAAATTGTATGACGCTTCTGTGTTAAAGTTTTAAATAACTCATTTTCGCTCCTCTAACTCCATACAGAAATGACAAATCTGAAGCGAGTTGTATCAATCTTGGAGGATACACGGTAAAATGTCACAGAAACTTGACATTATAAAATTATCACGATAGGATTTTGTTTCTGTAGATAACATAAAAAGGGATCTCGGTGGTCTAGCGCAGAAACACGTTGCCACTCGAGGTCACACTGAATTGCGCTTGTTCCGGCGTGGTTTCGAATCCCCGCTGGGGCGACCACATTTCAGTTAGTTAAGTTTAGGGTGCATGCTGCATGAATGGTTAGTGTGTAAGGGACGCCCGCACCCCCCTGAAGTAATGCGAAAGCGGTTCCGGGGGGGGGGGGCGGG
>JABXWE010057624.1:0-11630 GCA_014611495.1 Limonius californicus | reverse complement strand
CTGTATGTCGATTTCATCTTAGTTTAGAACCCACAGTTTACTATAATTTAGTTTAACCTTGTTTACGGTAGATGTCGTGTCTACCACTATTCATGTCTCATAATGGCGATGTTGTTGCCGGTTATGTGACGTTAAATTTTATTTCTGCCTTATTTTTCTACTCCAGATGCTGGATTTCTGAAATTTAAATTTAAATCCATTCCATTCAGGATGTAGTCCGTTCTACGGCAGTTTTATTTTTCGGCGTGGCCGTAATTTGTTGAGTTATGTGTTTTTCGAGAGTGCCTCATTTTCTTCAGTTTAATTAATTATTTTGTGAAGATGATTTATTTTCGACGTTGATAATACCTAATTTTATTTTTCACATATTACAAGATTTGTCTTACGTTTAAGATGTTATTTTGAAAAATTTTTTCCGCACGCGTTTTACATAATTTAAAAAAGTTTTTTACGGGGTAAGTTTACCTGTTTGGTTGCGATTGGTTTGTTACATTTTGGTATTGCTTTTATAGTCTGAAGATGTACCCATAGTGGTCACGAAAACGTTAACTACTACTGAATCTACACCTTTAAAATTATATGATTTTGTGGGATCGACTGTGTTTTATTTATGAGAATTTTACCATATCCCATTTGGAGACCAATGGATTTC
Source organism: Limonius californicus (assembly GCA_014611495.1). Lineage (NCBI taxonomy): Eukaryota > Metazoa > Arthropoda > Insecta > Coleoptera > Elateridae > Limonius > Limonius californicus. Next base: position 10,978 of record JABXWE010057624.1, on the reverse strand, counting down.
AACGAATCTACCTTTTCGTAAGTTTGTGTCAGCTACTAATGCGGCTGGTAATAATTTAATTAACTGGTGCTAAATGTTAAATCACTAAAATTTTATTATATTACTTTAGAAACAGCTGAGGATATACTGCCTATGCCCACACGGTCCAGAAGTGCTGAATCAGCAGCTTCCACAATTGATATACCAGGTCAATCTTGAATTGAAGAACTAGACTTATCTTGGAAGGACATATATCACATATTATATTACTTTACAAACAGCTGGTGATATGCTGCCCATGCTTACACGGTCCAGAAGTGCTGCATGAAAACCTTCCACAATTAATATGCCAGGTTCATCTTGAATTGATGAACCAGACTCATCTTGGAAGGACATATATGACGTTATTATATTACTTTACAAACAGCTGAGGATATGCTGCCCTTGCTTAAACGGTCCAGAAGTGCTGAATCCGACCATCCACAATTGGTATACCAGGTCAATCTTGAACGGAAGAACCACACTCACCTTGGAAGGTCATATATGACATTATTATATTACTTTACAAACAGCTGCCCATGCTTACACGGTCCGCAAGTGCTGAATCAGCACCATCCACAATTGGTATACCAGGTCAATCTTGAACGGATGCACTAGACTTATCTTGGAAGGACATATATGACATATTATATTACGTTACAAACAGCTGACGATATGCTGCCCATGTTCACACGGTCCAGAAGTGCTGAACCAGAACGTTCCACAATTGAGACACCAGATACATCTTGAGTGGTGTATGATGTAATTTTCTTTTAAACTAAATATTCTGCACGTTAAACATAAATTGATGCAGCTCAAGTACAGTCGATTCCGGCTAATCGAGGTAGCTTATTTTGGCCAAATCAAGGAAACCAAATAAAGGAAACAACAGCAATTTAAATCGCTTATTTGAGTACCAGTCCATTTAATCGGGACACTAAATTTAAGATCTCAATATGTAATACCTGTAATGGTAAAGCTTTAAAACCACACGGAATACAATTGTAAAGACTTTAATATTAATTCCTTACGGAATGCAGTGGATAATAGCATTTAAAATGTGTTTTTTTTAATCTTATTGTTAGACATTACATAAGTTTGCTGTCGGTGAGACGCCTAGGATTCACACGTGGACATTGTTAAGCGTGGTGAACTTTGGCGGAGTTAACGTTTGTTCGATAACAGCTACACCAAATAGGCGCCGCATATATGCGACGAATATTGTATAGCTTTTTCACAATTTTATTTAAATTTGAAACTTCTGCCAAGATACTAAGAAACGACTTGAAATTTTCAAGTAAAATAGCTTTGTTGGAAAATATTAAATTAAATTTAACACAATTCATCGTCGGTTCGCAGCATATTATTTATCTATTATTTATATTTCTGAATGGAATTTACTAAAGCCAAGAAGAATACTAATTCTTTAAGTTTCTGTGGAACTTTGCATATTTCGGGTAACAACTTAATGAGGTCAAAATGTACTAGTCCCAATTAAGCGGAATCGACTGTATATTTCTTTAATAAGCAAATCAGCTGGTGTACTATTGCAAATCATTGTTGCTGTAGTTATAAACCACCTGATATATTTGAAAGTGGCGCGAAACATTAGCAGCTTTTAAAATCTCTAGTGCGGAACCGAATCATCTAGGTTCTACTACGGACACAAATCGTAAGAGTGTAGCTCCCACGAACAGTTGGTTTTAGTCTTTTATATCTAACATAATGCTAGTGTTCTGTACAGTCAGAGCCCTAATTTTAAATGTGCTGCTAAGCAGGAGATGGCCCTGTGCGTAAAGAGAATAGTATAGTCATATTAGGAAATCCTAAAGACCACTTTAAATATACCACGGAAGATGGCATAAGACGTCAGATACAACTTTATACCAGTATGTGTACAATAATAATTTTAAAGGCCTGAAAATTCTCTTGTTACGTACGTAATGCAAGAATTTTGAATTTTTCTTCATTTTAATAACTGACGTTATAAAAGTAAACCATTTCACACATTTATGTTTATAAACCTAAAGTGACTTGAAAAAGCTTTGAATAAAATCTCACATCAAAATCAAACATTTATAGCAAAGAATATAGATATCTATATTCTTTGATTTATAGTAAAAATTCTCTGATGCCATAATAAATGAGACCTCTGAAATGCGTAAAATATTACGGCCGAAAGTAATGTCTGTATCAAAAGGCCTTGGAATAAGAAAGCAGTAGCAAAGACCCCTACATCAGTGGCGCAATCAGAGATAGGGTCAAGGGGCACACAAAAAAAAAGAAAAAGGAACTAGTAAATTTTCCAATTTTTTTTAATTAAAATTAATTTTTTTTATTTATGTTGCATGGTATTTTCTATTTTTACATTAGTTATGAATTAACTGTCAGATAGCTACAGGGTATTGATTATGATTGAGTGAGATTTAGGACGCGGTTTTGCAAACATCTCCTTGCACCCAGACAGTATTTGGCCAATTTCACACCATTACTGTAAAATTTGCCTCTCGGAGATAGTTCCAACTCCAGTAGTTAACGTCTCACACATCGTAGTGGCACGAGATCTACGTCTTTATTTCTTATCCAACAGAAAGCGAACTTTCAGATTTTTTAACGCCAGAAAAAACGCACTGGCCTTGATCGGAATTGAACCCGCATCCCTTGGATGTATATACAATAACCATTAGACTATCGAGGCCGGCTAATGTTTGTATCAGAAGAGCATCAAAAACAATCTTATAACACGAAAACGGACGATTGAGTAAGAGTACGAATGCATAATAATGTGTATAAAAGAAGCAACTGAATATTCTTTAGGAATAGAAGAAAAGAACAGGAAGCCCTATTGGTGGGATAAAAATATCGAAGAACAGATCAAGAATTATTCCTTCAACTCGGCTTTCTCTAAAATTAAAAACTGAGTGCGTCACAGTCCCACATTATTATATTTACAAAAACTGTACAATAAAACGTAACATTATTCTTGGAGCAAACGGTTCTAAACTTCGAGCATGTTGCAATAGCCGTTGGAAACTATTTCAGGTATTAAAATGCATTATATTATTTTTATATTAGATGAACAGATACTGTCAACTAAGACAAACTGAAACAGTTTGTAATAGCTAAAACTATAGAAGAAGCTGGTCTCAAAGTACTACGTCTCCCGCCATTCCTTTGCCAATTTAACGCCATGTTATAAATTTGGGGCTTGTGTAAACATTATTATGATCAGCGTATGGGAAGAGATGGCTATGGTGAAGCCATGGTTTTACAGATGTGGGAAGAGCCTCTAGTTCAAGTAAATTCCAACATCCGGAACAAAACGATTGTACTAACAAAAGAGCGCATAAACATCTGGCGGGAAAGAGAAAAAACAATATTAGAAAATGTTTGGGTGCACCCTATTATAATAAATACGGCAGAATATTCCTCGTCTGAGAACAACTTTTTGCAGATAATGATAATTACAAAGATTAGGTACCTACATCCTGTATGTATAATTGATTATGTAGTAGTTGAGTGTAAATTATAGTCAATTAACTATTTGTCAAAAATGAAAGATCGTGACATGACCTGTTGATAACTGTTGTCACATTTTTTAATACCAACCGATAACTTCAGGTACGGAACTAAAGACATATCTTTCTAACACCAGGTTACAAACCAAACAACAGTTAGCACGTGTCGATTCTAATATAGACCTAAATTTGTATTTCGGTATTTCTTCGTGACACGTACGGTCGCATAGCTGCTTAAAACCTTTTTCGTGTAAGAGATGTAAGTTAAAGGTATGTATTTACTACAGTTACTGCGCTAATCCTTTACCCAGGAAGCTACATGAAAAATAGTATATACGGATAAAATTTTGAGCGGATTATGAAACACAATCTCTTATTTGTGCTCTTCCAAGAAACTTTTATGTTCTTAGTTAAGAATAAAGATAAATTTGTAAGCGGATTATACAAATGTTACAAAATTTCAGACAAGTTGTTATCTCTTTATACATACAGTATGTGCAGGATAATCTTTGGTTTTCATATCCTTTAATATGTAGTTCATCGATCATAGTACAGGACATTGTTAGTTGCTATCTTGGTGCTGACATAAAGAGTTCTTTAAAAATGGCAAAAGGAAAATGTTTGAGTATTGTAGAGAAGTTAAAGGTGTTGGACGACGTCGATAAGGATAGTTAACAAAAAGACGTATTCGCAAAATTTAAAATTACCGCGTGCCGGTAATTTTAAAGAAAATAAGTTTTATAATAAAAATATAGCCTAAAATGTTGCCAACTATAAAACATACCAGATAATTTTGCATCTAAACATGAATTCTATAGAGTGGAATTTCTACATACTGATTTTTTTTTGTAGTTTCCAACATCACTAGAGTTCGGCTGCATTTATGTTTATCTATTGTACATGGAATATTATGGTATTTTTAAGAAATCCTTTTCATAAATATATATTCATTAGTATCTGTTTATAGTTCGGTTAAAGAAAAAATATTTTTACTCGTTAAGATTTAAAATTTTTAGAAACATATTATTTAATAAAATACGGGGTGTGTTCAATTGAAACCCATCTTTGCTGTATAAAATATTTATCCAACAATTTAATTATAACTAATTACCGTCACAGTTAAGGCACCTATCCCATTGTTTTACTAACCGACGGATAACCTGCTCATAGAATTCTTGTAGTTGCTGATTGAAGAAGTTTTCCACAGCTATATGTACTTCTGCGTCAGACTAAAAATGAAATGAAATGAATTAATGCATTTGTTTTCAAAGCTAAGTTGATCGAAGCTGGGTTTCAGTTAAACAAGCCGCGTATATAGGTAATTTTTAGAGATTGTATATATTCGCATTTTTAAATTCAAACCTTTACATTCAACCGGCAACATCCAAACGACTGCAATTTTGTAATAATAACTGTAATAAATGATATAAAACTAGTTTATATTGCATTACATGCCGCTATTATTGTTCTAATTATAAATATTACTGCTTTCATAAGTATTTATTTAGATTTATATCTCGAGGTATATTGTGCAAATTGAGATTCTGTTTTATACCATGTTTTTGAAGCATTGCTTTATAATAATAGTTTTGTTGAAATTCGCTACTGAGGCTGTAGCAACAAAAAGGTGCGTAATTAATATTAATCTTCGTGAATTTTGTATTGTTCTACTATTACTTAAGAACCTTCTTAAAATTACATTAACAGCTAATTTTGTTATAGTTTGAGAGGTGAAAAGTGTAAAACTGGTCACTCTAAGGTGGTATCCTGCAACGTATGTGTTTGCGATACTCACAAAAAATATATTTGCACGAACACCTTATGGTATTAAATTTAAATGATGATTACTTAAAATGTGTTAATTAGTAGCTATTTTATTTCAGTACACATGTGTTACTTCCAAGTATGAGAGAAGCACACCAAACCAACACTGAATCATTACGAACTTTTATTACACTGGGTAAAGTCTTTCTGAAGAAGATTGCAAAACTTCCGTTTCATACAATAAAACGTTTGACCAAAACAGTATTAGTACGTACAACACAACTAAATTCTCAGAATAAATAGTACAAAACAAATAAATGATAACACCGTTAAATATAATATAATATTGTAATAAATGGCTTGTCTTACTTTTGTTTTCATATAAGATATTATCTATTTCAGTGACTTCCAAACTTTTTAAACCTAGACCGCCTTTTGGCAAAGATTTTTATCGCGACCCTCATTCTTGTAGTACTCAACTTCATCTAGGATCAGCGATTAAACTACCAACTGATGTTATCTATTACCAAGTAGTGCAATTTATTATTTTGTTCGCCGTCTTTACTTAAATTTCCACTATATTCGCGAAGGTGTTACATGGCACTGGAATAATCTGGAAAATCAATTTTGCTTCATATAAGCCGCAAACCGCAATGAGATTAGTCATAATATCGTTGAAGTCCCAATGAGATTAGTGATATTATCAAAATTGTGTGCTGTATTGCTGACGAGGTGTTGAGTGCAAATATTTACCGTGAAGTACGAGCTATACTCGTTTTGTTACAGATGGATACATTTTTAAAACGGTACAGCGATGAATATCTCAAAAATGGTTTTACCTTTGTTTCCCAGTAACCCTACTCCGTACTTTTTCGAGAAGTGTTGTCAGAAGATAGTGTGAAGCCATCAAAGCTATTTCGACTTTTAAATACCAACCATCCAGACAAAAAAAGGAATAGTCCGTGGAATTCGTCGAAAGAAAGCTAAACTTCCTATACAAGGAGCAAGCGATTTTTATATCAGCAACCATTACTAATGCAAAAGCATTACTATCGAGTTGCATTTCGCTTTGCAAAAACCAGTAAGCCGCATACAATTGCCGGCAAACTGATTTTACCAGCAGCTGGTGGAATGGTTTTGTTTGTATGCATGTTTTATTAGCAATCTGTTTACAATAAACATTTATCTAATTTTATGGCAGAAAATTTCATGAGAGGTTATCTGTCCAATGGCAGATTCCTCAATAAATTAACTAATTTACATAATTATCATGTTAATTAGTAAATAGTTTACAGTTAACGGCTAAGAAATTCTAAAATCCAAAATCTATTAAGTAGGTCCGTAGGTTTGAACCTCTTAAGTCTGTTGGTTAGGCCATTGTTGTCCAAATTAGCTGCTAGCAGATTAGGGTGGGCACTAAGTCTTTCATGATATTTATCACTGAAGTTTTTTACTTCCTCTTTTACGAAACGCATTTGCAGCTGTTGATGTATATAGTCGTTGGTTAAATACCACGGTGCATTGGCAATAATTCTTAGAGTTTTTGACTGAAGACGTTGTAAAATTTCTATATTGGAAGAACTAGCACTACGCCAGAGTTGAATACCGTACGTTCAGATATGTTTCAGTATTGATTTGTATAGTAACAGTTTGTTTTCTATTGTTAGTTGAGAGTTACGACCGATCAGCCAATACAGCTTCTTTAATTTTATTCCTAGTTGTTTTGTTTTAGTCCAGATATGTTTTTGCTACGTGAGTCTTCTGTCGAGATGTATTTCGAGATACTTGACATCCTCCGCTTGTGGGATTATTTTATTGTTTATGGTCACTCTTGGACTCTACGTGCGTAGATTTTGTCGCGTTTGCCTTAATTCGCCATTTCTTTAGCCAACTTTCTATGCGACTGAGGTGTAGATGTAACATTCGTGATGCTACATCTGCGTTTGTATGAGAGGCCAGCACTGCGGTATCGTCAACGAAGGTGGCTACTGTGGTTTACCTTATTATTGGGAGGTCGACCGTGTATAACAAGAGTTTAATATTGACCCAAGAACAATTCCATGTAGTATACCAAAAAGGATGAGGAACAAGTTGGTATATTCTTGCTGATATTTAACTTGGTAGTATCTATTTACAATATAGGATTTCAGAATCTGGAACAAGGTGTAAGGGAATGTTTCTTTTGATTTTATACAATAGGCCCTTGTGCCAGTCGAATGTCTGTGTTATATCTAGAACGGCTGCCGAACAGTATTGTTTCCCTTCTAAGGCTTTGTTTATGCTTTTAACTAGTCTGTGTACTTGTTCAACAGTAGAGTGCTGCTGGCGAAACTCAAATTCATGGTCGCGTATTAGATTTTCTTCATTAAGATGAGGTCGCATTCTCTTTAGCAGAAGTTTCTCGAAAACCTTCGACAAATTGAGAGCAGACTAATAGGCCCATATGATACAGCTTGTTCTGGTTGCTTGCCCGGTTTTAAGATAAGTATAACCTGTGTTACCTTCCACTGGGAGGGATAATTTCCGGTTCTGAGGATGGTATTGAAAATGAAGGTAATCATTTTGATTGCTTCTTCTGGTAGTTTTCTCAAGACTTTTCCGGTGATTAGATCATATCCAGGAGATGTATTTGGAGCTATATGTTCGTGGATAGTTATACTGATTTCATTGGCACTGATTGATTTGATCGGTAGGGTCATTTGGAAGGGTGATTCGAGAAAGTGGTATATTGGTTCTTCCTCTTATATATATATATATATTGCTATGTTATTTACTCTATGTAATTTAGGTTGCTTATGTTATAATTCTATTATGTAAATTTTGCTATGTAATACTATAATCAAATCAAAAGGATACTGTTTTTGATGTTGTTAATCCAGTTTATATCTGAAACTAAGATTAATTAACTTGGTTGTAATTTAAATCATGTTGTATAAGAGGTCATTATTATTATAATTCATAAATGTAAACCTTATCAGGATAAGAGGTATTTTCCGATCTACGGATTGTTTTACGATTTTCACTGTGTGGTGCGGAGTGATGTCTTCTGTGAACATTCGGTAGTGAATAGTTGTGGGGACGTCTATGTTCCATATTAATGACGAATTTGGGGTTACCAGAGTAATGTTGGAGCCCTGAAATGTAAATAATTATAATATTGTATTTTACACTTTATAAAAATGTTTGTATTAAAATTATTTTGAGAATTGAGGTTTTATTATTGTTGTAAATAGCTTATGTATAATATGAGGGAAGTTTTGAGTAGAGAAAGAACGAGAGTTCTGGAGCCTCCCGAGGTCACTCCCACCAACCACTTTCAAGGTTAGTCTATTTTAATGTCATGGTCACTTGCGTCAAGGTCAGACCACTTTAAAATATTATGGTCAGGCTATTAATATAGAATGTTAAGGTCAAACTTATTAATAGAAATAGAACACAGACCATGATGTATAATAAAAAGTATTTATTTAAACAAATTTAAACTTATTAATAGAAATAAAACACATACCATGATGTATAATGATAAAAGTATTTATTTAAACAAATTAAAACAAATTTAAACTTATTAATAGAAATAAAACACGATGCGAAAAAGTATAGTAAATAAATGCGCTCTACAGGCATTTCAGAAGTAGCAAATTTGTTGTCAGTTACTTTCTGTTACATACGTTGGAAATGTATTGAAAATGAATAGGAAACAATGTTCTTGTCACTGTCGCTCTTGGAGTGCTTCTGCTTAGCTGAGTCGTCCTGAAGCGATTTTCCGATAATGCTTGCTTCAGAGGTGGAATTGAATGGGAAACATTGTTCTTGTCACTGTCACCCTTGGAGTGCTTCTGCTTAGCTGAGTCGTCCTGAAGCGATTTTTTGATAATGCTTGCTTCAGAGGTGGTATTTTCTAATGGTAATGGACGTACTGCTGGGATTTTACCATCAGTATTTCTTGTTAACAGCCCCATGAGAAAATTCGTAATTTGTATGGGTATAATCTCTGCCACATGTGTTAATTTGATGATAGTAAAATTTTAGAATTTTGATGATAGCAACATTTTAGGAAGACATTAAAATTTTTTATTCATAATTTGGAGTATAATCTTCTACGCTTCTATGCATGTTAATTTTGATGATAGCAAAAATTTAGAATTTTGATGATTGCGAGCAAAAATTTAGGAAGACATTAAAAATTTGTATAAATATTATTACAGCATTTAGTCAGTTTCATCAATATCCGAAAGTCTAGCAACGTCATTATGTCCAATTTCTAAAATTACGGTGTCCCCATCAAAGAGATCCAAAATGTTACTTACTACTATATCTAATTCTGTGCATAGTTTTTCCAAAATTATTATGTCTTCTGCTTCCGCGATATAAAGTTTTCCGTGGTTAAATGTAGATAACCCACACTTACCGTGAAAAAAATTTTTTAATATTATATTTAAATAATGCTCGCGGTCCGGGAAAATAAATGCGTATGTAGTACTAAGATGCGGTAGAAGATTATAGACGTTAGTCCAATTCTGATAATTTACACAACCATTAAAAATGCCGAAACAACCATAGTTTGAATAATAAAAAAAAGCATTGTACTGTACTCTTTACTTGTAAGCTGTTAACTAATGAAATTAAAAAATGTTTAAGCGTATTTATACAGTATATCGTCCATGTGCGCATGCGCAAACATTTTCTATTTTAGGCATTTTATGCAATTTTTCCCATCGTTAGACTGGCTCCGGTAGACTCCATTATTGTTGCTTGGGGGGCCTTGAAACTCCCTCACCCTCTCCCCTCACCGAGCAGAAGCAGTTTGTCCATACGAAACCCCTCCATACGAAACCCCTCCATAACCGACACCACCCCTCGGCCCGTCGAGGTCTTTGAGGTATGCTGCTGCAGATTCAAAACAGAAAAGGGTGTGTACCTTCTTTTCGTCCACGACCGATCCTAATTCATCCTCTGTTGCTAAAGGTAAAGTCAAAATTTTGTCTAATGTTATGGTTAGACCTTCTAACGTAGGTGCTTCAGAAAATAGTTCTAATCCTGCTAAAATTCTGATTTCTACGGAATATGATTGTTGTTCATCTTCCGACGAAACTATTAGTATTGTTTATGTTTCTTCGGAGGAAGAAGAGATTGTGTCAACACATGTTGCGTTTGAAAGAATTGCTCCTATTCAAATGGAAAATGTTGTTGAGGAATCCTTCGAAGAATCTGAGGCGGCTTTGTTACAGCGTCTCCTATTACATGGTGTTTCGGTTTTCAAAAAAGATTTAGAAATTTCAGAACCTGCAGCTGTAGGAAATGCTTCTTTAGCATATGGAGCTGGTGCGGAAGTGCTTCCTACGCCTGCAGGACCAAGTTCCTTTAAGCATTTCTCTATTTCGGGGAGTGGGCATATTAGTCAATTTGCGGATTTGAACAATATCACACAGTATCTTGGGAAATGCTCAACCCCAGAATTTAATAACCTTTTGAGCCCAGTAACTCCTAGTGCATGGGATAAAGCTGCGGAGCAACTCTATGAGAAAGCTGATGAGAGCGCTCCAGCCATATAGTTCTACTCTACCGGTCCCTTCCAACCTGAGGCCGAGGATGAGGTTGCCCCTATGCAGCAGGATCCCTTACTGTCCGACGTTGTGACACGCCTACAAGACGTATCCCTATTTGATCATGTGGCTAGA